>OMLM01009690.1:46045-147030 GCA_900302695.1 Helostoma temminkii | reverse complement strand
AGCATCGGCGGCAGAGCCGGCTGCGGCGGCAGCAGCAGGCGAAGGTGGACAGCAGGGCCTTGCGGAAGCGTGTGTTCATGAAGCAGTAAATGATGGGGTTGACGCAGGCAGAGGTGTAGGACAGAAGGTGGATGAAGGAGATGGGTGCTCCCGAGAGAGCTCTAGAGGCTGACTTCAGATCGAAGGCCTTCCACGTGTTGGCTGAGTACAGAGGCATCCAGCAGATGAAGAAGAGCGCTACGATGACCATCAGCATGCGGATGACTCGCCTCTTGGCCTGCAGCTTGGCCTCCGAGGTGTTACTGCGGGCGCGCTCAGTTTTGGCCTGGGTGGCGCCAGACGAGGCAGAGAGGGTAGGGAGCTCCACGGCAGAAGAGGGTTTTTTAGACACTTGGATGTAGCAGCCATCGTCATCATCGTTTAACTCTGATGCAGACCTGCTGACGCCGTTCTTCTGGCCTGAGGAGGGCCAGGACAGAAGAGTTAGTCTGCAGCACATTTCATTAGAGGTAACCTCTATGAGCCCTGTGGAACCCCCGACCAAATGTTAGGTTTTAAATTAAAGTGACTAAGGTTAATGTACTGTGGGTGGGAGGAAAGCATTTAAAGGACCAAACAATTGTTCTTGTTGTTTCTACTGTATTGTTTTCAGTTGCCTTTTGTGTTATGAATCAACATCATCTTCAATCTTAAAATAAAAACACCACAACATCATCTGGAGGAGTTTTTCAGGTTTAAGTAGAGGGATGTGTTAATAGAGGAAATACAGAGGAGTGCTAATTTAAATTATTACATACATTAATGCTCCAAATTACAACTGCAGGCAGTAAGTTGAGACTCTTGATTACAATATCATGACTGACAGTTTCAAAGGCTCCACTTAGTAGATAAGTAATTATCTTCATATTAGAGTTAAAGTGGTGGAATTCGGGATGATGGTGAGTATTTAAGGTTAAAAACACAGAATCAATGTCAAAGATGGAAGTTCACAAAGAAATGATCTTGTATGTTTTATAGATTAACAGTAATTTCTGAAAGCTATTTCAGATCGTCTCAGCCTTGATGAATCACTCACAAGACTGGACTCCATGGAAACCGGTGCTCCTGACGCACAACACTTACAACAGCACTTCTAATTCACCTGAAGATACCACATTTCTGCAACAACTCTAAGAGAAAATACTGTCTGTAAGGCCGTGAAGAAATTCCACACAGACATGGGAACACATATAGGGTTGCAGTGTAGCAGTGTATTTTTGGTTGTACCAGGTGCAAAACCAGTAGGTAGCAACAAAATATGCCATTCTCTGCTTGAGGCAAAACAAACAAATCTTCCTTTGTAGATAATGTTGCTTCCTTTGTAATAATTTGTTTGCCTGAGCATGCTGGTTTGTGCATAACATTAAAACTAAAATGCTTAAAAAATACACTGAAATAGCTATGTATTTAATTAAAATTTTTTAGATATAGTTACTAGAGTATTTATATGAATCCTGTCTTTGATCCACTGCAGCTTTATCCATACTATAAAGAATGAAATCGATGTTTTAATGCCCCATATGAGTTAAATTGCAGTTTGGATTGGATTTATGATGGCTCTCACCAGCGGTCTCTCTGTTCTGGCTCAGCTCAAACTGAATGCCTCGGTAGAGCTCTCTGGAGATCAGACCGTAGGCTATAATCATCACCACTCCCGGGATGAAGAAAAGGGTGAACAGAAGGAGCACATACCTGTAAAACAGTGCAAATGGAAAAAGAGAGGTGTAAAAAAAACAGACAGAGAAAAAGTCACAACTTAAACCCAACTCAAAATACCAAACTGTAGCTCTCGGCTGTAAATCTCGCATCAATAACAAAATAATGCAAAACACGTGGGGACCTAAGAATTCAGAGCTGAATTATACACCTTCGAGCACGTGTTGGAGTGGTGCTAGAGGCCACGCAGATGGTTGACACCTCCCAGCAGCCCACTTTACCCCCATGCTGTCTGGCGAAAGGTACTGCAATTATCCCAGGCCAGTTCTGCAGCTTCTCCCCACAGGCTCCTGAGCATCCCACATTTAACCCTCCTCTACACTTGATGTTTTTTTTTCTGAAATATTTGTATTTACCACTCGGGGCGTTCTTGCTGACACCATGGTTTCATTCTTCTACACATTTTATATGCTGCTGCTGAGCTGCACTTTCAGGTCTCAATACTTCGACATCTACACTTTTATGATACATTACTGCAACTATACTGTAATTAAATGTATCCATATTATGACTGTTGCAATAACTTGTAATAAACCTTTTAATACTGTTAATGTTTCTGTTGCACATTATTTTGTATGACTTGTCATGCGCTGGTAACTGTTTAAACCAGGAAAGCTTTCAACACAACCTTATCAAACCGAGCTGTTGACATCCTGTAGTGTCACTTTACACAGTGTACACTAACACATACATTTACATCCAGCAGCAACAGTATAAACACAGCCTGACATACTGTAGAGTACACACAGTTATATACTTTGTGACAACAGAGACAAATAGTTTTTTTAGAGGGCATTCACCATATAAAATTACATTTGTCCAAATAAACATTGTTACATAGGCTGCAATATGACATTTTGAGACATTTCCAGCAGCACTGGTTGTTTTCTGATCATAAATTTTTGCTTTGCACAGAAGGATAATGGCTCCCTTGAGTTCCTGACTGATAACACATCAAACAGAGAAGTCAAGAACTACATACAGTGGGGAAAAAAACAGAAGAAAAAAGGCTCACTCCCTGTGTCAGTATAAACTGCAGATACCAGCGTGCACATTCTGTGCCAGACCTTCAGTACCGTCGAGCTTTGTCTGATTGTGCAGTGACGATGAATGACTACCAACTGCAAATGCAACATACTCTTTTATTGGTAAATCAAATGAATAAAGCTTATTGAAGTGAAATGAAGAGAAGTGAAGAGAGGAGGAGGATGTGAGCACAATTATTGCAAGAGAAAACCAGAAAGGGTAAGCCATGAATAAATAATATATGAATGAATAAATGAATAGGAAATAAAGAAACTGTACAGAGGTCACTTTGATATCATAGTAAATCTTTACCATCTGGAGCTACATTTGCCTTTAGAGAATGCTCCTCTTAACCGCCGCTATCTGCGGTGCACATCAGCCAGCACATGAAAGCGACCGCAGAGAAGAAGAGGCCGGGTTTCACTGATTCTCTGATATTCTAATTTCTTTCTGGGCAACCCTCTGAACTCCCCTTCGCTTCTCGTTTACAACAAGGCTTCAGTGGGAGCCGCTCGTCAGCTGGTTGTTTGATATGGCGGAAAACCTCTTAAGACAAAAGCTGTCAGGAAGTGAACATGAAGTGCGGGAACACAGTTAAGGAGGGTGCTGGTGGATATTTGTGCTTGTGCTGCCTCATGGGGGAAAACCCAGATGGATGGAACTGAAGCAGAGGGACACATGAAAAAAAAAAGATGAATATTCATACAACGCTCCCTCTTTTGACTGTTTCCACATCACCTGAAAGCTACATGATTATCCACCAGGAATGGTGTGTTGGCTTTGGATAATTCATCAAAGGAAATGATATGAAAGATATGCTACTTGTTCCTTCACTACAAACACGCTACAAATACACTCTGACGTTAACCAGGATACATGGACACTGGATCTCTTTGATTTTACATCTGTTTACACATCTGGGAGTTGGAAGGCGGTGATATAAATATTTGACACGGGACGTATTTTCACCCTCATGTCAACAATAAACCCCTCCTGTAGCCAAGCGGACTGTAGATAAGGCGATTACTGAAATGTTCAGGTCAATTCAATACCTGTTAATTACATTTCAAACAAGATATAAAATGAGCTGTTGATTTGATAAAATGTTTTCTCTAGCATAATCAGAGCTGATAGTAGAAATGCTGCAAGCACTCACACTGCAACACCTGATGCAGGAGTCTGCAGTCCCAGCGCTGGGAGCAGAACCTTGTATAGCTCTGTGTCGATGAGCTACACAGAGACAGAATATAATAAATACAGAAACATCTCATCCAGACCTAAATTATGATTTCCATGGAAAATGAGGTTTTGCATTTCCAGCTTGACTTTGTATAAACAGTCTTCTCACTTACCAGACGCCAAAATCTGCATTAGAGATGACAGGAGTTAAGATAAGAACGTTTATAAGTTCATCTGAGTGTTGAGACGCTGCTCAGATTAATAAATATCAGGAAATAGCAGCAAGTGTTCTGCAGACTTTTCTGCCCTGGTCTTTGCCTCTCAGACTACATACATTCTCTGTCTTTTCAGGTTGATTGAGCCTGTGAGGATGACACTGCTCGTTCCTGACACCTTCATAGTTCATTTAAAAAAATATTTTTTTTACATACTTACCAACTGGTCAGTCTGACTGGTCATACTGACCAAAGAATATGCAAATATTGAGCATTGTATAAAGCAGTAAAACACAGTCATCTATGTGGATAAGCTACAAATACAACAGTATCTATAAGGTCCATATTGAATAAACTAAATCTGCGTCTTTCAGCCCTACTGCTATAAAGATGTTTCCTAAAAAGACAGCTGCTAGAACTGCTCACTAGTGCTCCATTACAACACGTCGACCACACAGCCACGCTCTGTAAGCTGCATAATGTAAACAGAAGTGAATATACATAACATAACATGTGGCTGAGAGCCCCGAAAGGCCTAAATGACCCAAATGTTAGACTTGATTCAAATGCTTCATTAATCGCTTCACACGTCCCATGTGTCTCCCTATCATTAACTCATCTCAGACTGTGATTTCAGTTTAAAATGCGATGCTCCAGTAACTCTGCGAACTGCTTCATTAGGACATATAACGACACGCAGATGAAAAGGGCGTCACCTCTTCGCAGTCTCAGTTTTAACCCCTAACTTCAGTGTAATTTAAAAGATGGTTAAGATGGGTGAAGATGAAACTGTGGATTAAAACTTGAAAGGTCCTGCGACACATCTGGACTTTTGACATCTGAGACTCGACTGTCTTCCAGCTCCTCGTCCTCCTCTCCAAGCAGGCTAATTAACTGGTCTCCCACTGTCTCGCCTTTCCCAGTGAAGAGTTAGAGAATTCTTTGGTGTATGACCACAAAGGCTGTCAAGTGGAAAGACGTACACGGTTTTGTCATGTGCGGCTTCTTCTTTTTAATTGCACCGTCCTGCAGGACCCAAAGTTGTTTACGTTCAGATCTGTGAAACCCTTGAGCAGTACATCCCAAGATGCTTTAACATATCTGTTTGTCCATATACTTGGGTGCGTTTTATCAGCAAAGCAACCGCTATTGGTCCTCAGAGAGCATTCGGATGGACGGATGATTTTGCTAAGCAGAGCAGCCCAGAGTGTAGCAGCAATAAACTCCTGACCTTTTGCATAAGCTTTCCTCTTCTCTCCTTTTCAGCGTACAGTCAGGAGCAGCAGAACAATCATATTAATTCAAAACGACAGCAAAATGTTAACTCATCCTAGCAGCAGCACGATACCAAAGACAGACACATCATCTACAGTATCTCTGTCTAACGATCTACTTTCTGCTTTCTTTCTCAGCTGCTCTGTCTTTCGGAGCAACCTCTGCTTTGCTAGAAGACAGATCCTTCTCAAACTCTCTCTAATTAAGCCTCAGCCGGAGCTGTCTGCTCACTTTTTCCAGTCTCCCACCTAATGATCTCACTCATTTTTCAGACACCACCCCTGTAACCACCTGTACAACTTCTGCACAGGCACTCAATCCTAAAATCACAAGAATTTGAGAGCCTCCTCTCCATCATTATTTCAGGCATTTCTTCCTGGCTAGGTAGAGTGAAAATACACTAAAGTCCTGGTCACACTATCATTACTACAAATGCAGCATCACGGATAATTAACTACCTACAGCACACAGGTTAGCGCCACAGAACTCAAAACAAGTTACAGCTAATATATTTACCAGCACGTTTGTTGGAAGACATGGATTAAGCAGCACGGTTAAAACACTGGCCTGTTTCAATTTGCTGTTCTGAGAACAGTGAGGGGCTCGATGTTTGAATCTTTAATTATATTACAAAAATGACCCGATCAGCATGCGATCTGTTTTCCTACTATGAAAAATCAGTAGAAAAAGTGGTCTGATTGCACTGGTGACGCCACTTGCTCCTTGTCATTGTAATGCATGTGTAAATGAAACAATTACACTGAATGTAAATCAGATTGTATTCAACTGACTTCATTCATGCATCTATTACTGACTAATCCCTGTCGTGAGAGTGGAGGCACGTCCACCTATTTATTATTATGCAGATGAAATCTTTAAACTTTGTAGTTTCACCTTGACTGAGGATTTTTTAGCTTTACTTTCTTTTGCACTTGTTTACATTAGGTTTTTATAATACTGTTAAAGGTACTTATTAAATAACATTGCATATGAAGTTGCCTAAAATAAAAATACAGTAGTCCAACCTGCACTTACCAGGTCTGCTCAGCTTGCTGACTGGGCCAGTCAAGGCGACACATGTGCCCAACAGTACTGTTGGTCTTGGGGAAAGACCTCAGGATGCTGAATACTGGATAGGGCACCATGATTAGCAGTGACACCACCCAGGTAGCAGCGATGACGCGGTATGCGTGAGAACGAGTCTGCCAGGCGCGGGACTTCAGTGGGTTACAGATAGCGCTGTACCTCTCAATGGCAATGGCCACAAGGCTGAAGGTGGAGATGCTGACAGAGATCCCTGCAGGAAAGAGGAGACGAGAAAACCTTTAGATAACTCGCTGATGGAGAGTTCAGAAAAAGTGCTGCTGAGATTCTCTGACTCTGACTGTCTCCTGCTGTTTGCTGCACGTGTGAACACACAACTCCACACTTTGCCAGCACCTGATTCTCCAAACATAGTCCTCATGTGAAAACGGCTCAGATGAAGTTATCTGAAAGCTGATTCATACTAACTGGACTCCTTTCTTGTTGGGTCACAAAATTATCCTCCAGGTTGGTTTCAGGTCACACCTGCTTATTTATCTACGTTCTTGTAATGCAACGGTGTCAAATTAATGCCAAACTATCATCTCCACCACCATCATGGTGGTCATCATCTCACAATATAAAGCCGTGTCCTTCTTTTACTTTACTTTTACTCTTTTACTAAGCTGTACCTGTATGTATGAATATGCATAATCTTCAGGGGGTGTGCAAGCTCACTCAGTGCTTACAGCAGGCTGTGTTCTAAGGTTGAGTTGGGATGAGACAAATTAATTAACCCACACTTGCGTGTCACCAGCAGCAAAAAAGGAACCACCCTCAGGAGTAAATGCTCAACACTGGTCTTCTGTTGCCACGAGAAGCAACAGTCCCAGTCCACCATTTCGCTGCTATTAATCCCCATACATTGTCCCTCAGTGACGGGAGAACATATCCTGTCTAAAGCATAGCTTTGCATTATTATTCAAGGGAGGAAGTTGTTATGCACACTAACATGCTGCAATTCAATTTAGAGGAACTATATGAAGTATTTGAGTGGTGGACCGCTCTGTGTCTTGATTGAGAACAATACATCTTCTCCCCCTGCAGGAGCAAAGCTACACAATGGCTTCTCCTGCAAAACAGTGATAAAATCTTTATTCCTTTCTACTGTGATACGCTTTGTTCACAGAAGCTAAAGGATTAGTGTGTGCCAGCTTTTTAAAACCTATAAATGAGGACCACAACCTAGAGATGAAAGAGAACTGTGAGTATATTTGGTGTGGGATTTGATGTTGAGTCTGATAGAAGGACAGAACAGTTCTCTCATTCCTGTACTAAGAGCAGACTTGCAGAAATGTTCCAGAACAAACTGAACATCGATGCATTTTATTCAACATCAACACTCAGAGAGACTCTGCTGTGCGATATTAAAAACATTCAGCTCTTTGTGAGAAGGGTCATTCTTTTTGATTGCTGCTACACTGACATGAAACCTGACAGAATACTACATCAAACCAAAACCTTTGGGCCACTAATGCACTGAGATGGAGAGAGATAATTACACAGCGTAACTCTAGTTCTACGTCCGTCGACACAGCCCTCAAACTGCGAGGCATCCAAGAGCTGAGAGGTCACCAAGGGAAACACATGATGCACTCGTCTCTTACACATGAGGTGTACGACATGAGTGCATACAATACAAAGATAAGGTAGGAGACTAGCTGAGACTTTCCAAGACTGGGTAGTTCACACTTAAAGACCTCAGTTCCCTATCAGGTGATTTATGGCACTGATACAGAACCAAGAATTACCATATCAAGGTGACACCTAATTCTGAAAACATGATATGTCATGAAGTGTAAAGTGTGATGATTAGAGTTGTTAATATTATACTGACAATATGTGGTTAATTTCAGTGCTATTGGTTTTAGCTACTAATTTTCACATCTTGTGACATCTCCAGTTGTGACATCACCTGGTGCTGATGTCTGTCAGTGATCAGTTGTGTACCCAGTGCACACATAATACTTTTCTCTGCACTGTCACTACTGACCCAGCTCAACTAGCTCATGACCAAATCACATTCATAATCAGCTCTACAGTCATTAACTGTGTGATGGCCATTAGTTATTGCAGTTTGTCCCGCTGATCTGGCTTACCATCAGCTCACAGAAAACTGCCGTAACTTGCATCAGTCTACTACCCTGGAGCGTCTGGTGGCCTAATGATTAAGGGACATAATGACATAACCAAAATGTCCACAGCGTGATTCATGGTCAGAGAAGCCTCTCTCTCTTCCCTTGTTTCTTTTATCTTTGTAGAAAGAACAGAGGTCATGAACATGAAAACCAGTGGCTGGTGATCATGTAGTGGCAGATTGGTGTATATTCCTGTTTGCATCCCCCAGAATTTAGGCACAATCACGTGCCAATTAAAATCTAATAATATAAGCCATCATTTTCTACAGGCTCAGTCTTCCTGGAGAGGCAGCCCACTTATTCCATAACACAGTCCTGACCAGTGTGCACTGCCGGTCAACTACAATAAGCCCCTACAGCTCTGGATAAACAGAAGGAGGTGGGTGGAACAGTCTTACCAGTTCTTTGGGTCTCGCACAATACAACTCTCACACCCACACGTCTCTTTCAACTGCTACAGACAGACAGAAAAAGACCAAATCACACATGGAGGGGAATCAGTCGTCGATAGTTGGAGGCGGTCGTGTCCAGCTACAGCGCTGGTTTACGCTGACTGAAAATGAGGAACACCGAAGCAGAACTTTTGTTCTATTTTCCCTCTTTTCCAGCATGAAAACAAGGAGGAGCAGTCACACGGAACAATAATAATAAGGAGCAGAAGAATAAAAAGAAGAATTCTTTATACAGCACAGTTAAAGTATGGGATTAACAGACAAAAGATAATTATTAAGAAAAAATACTGCAGGTAAACATAGATGAATAAAATGAATATTCTAAAAGAAACACTAATCGAAGCATGTGTATAGAATTAAGCTTTAAAAGGAATAGTTTATGAAAATATGTTTACTTCATTTCTGAGATTCAGATAAAAAGATCAAAACAGCTTTAGAGTCTGTATGGTTAATATGAAGCTACTACTACAGCTTATCTTAGCTTATTTTAGCTTCAGAACAATGGACACAGAGCTAGCATGGCTCTTTCGCAAGGTGTCAAAATGTACCTTCAAATTGCTCAAAAATGTACTAATTAACATGTTACATACTGTAAACTGGAAGGATGATGCTCCGAGAACAACTCCGGACATAGTCTTAAGTTTTTGTTTGTTTTAAACAACCTGGTAATTAGTCTGTGTTATATATCCTGCAGGTAGTAACGATTTGAATCTTCGCATTCGACTCTCAAACTCTGGTGTTTAACATAAAACTGACTTAAAAGTTCACAGTTATTGTGATATCCTGAAAACAAAGGTACAGATATTTTGGAACATATCCCAGTATGCAGTTTTTTCAGTGCATGCATACATGAAGCTCAGTAGAGGGTGAAGCCTCTGTAAAACAGAGCCGCAGGGTTAAATTGAGCGATGCCTTCAAATCCTACAATTATAAAGACTGATAGGCTGGGAAGTTGTGAACATTCATATTGACAGGAAATGCACTTCCAGGTGATTTATTGCACTGATACCGCTGTAAATTTGAATTGATGACGCAGTTGCAGGTAGTCGAAGACAGTTCAAAGAAATTGAGCTTCTAGTCTGAGGATCCATACGCCCAGTTTCATCAATTCTCTTTTGCTTTCAACATTTCAGTCCGGGTCCAGTTGATCATCTGTTTTATTACTGCCAGAGGAAGACAACACTGACCTCAGGTCAGAGCTGTCCACAGACCTTGTAGTAAAAAACACCGGAAAAGAAATACAGCAACTAGTCGCATGAATACTGTGCAGTATGTTCATTATAACAACGATGCATTAAGAGCATTTTCTCCTTTATTAAGTCTACAGTAGTCGGGTTTTCTGACAGCCGTGCCCATCAAAGCTTCGATCTCTGACACTTCCTGTTCACAGAGACTAGTGTTTGAGTGCAGTCTGGATAGGGTGCTTCCAAGTTAATTAGCAGAAAACTAACCAAGGAAATGCTTGGGAAATTTTCCCCCTGCTCTTTATCTTCTCTTTTTAGGACGAATAAGCTCTAATCCTTTCTCTTGTTCATTAACCTCAAACACTCACACGTCTTGTGCTTGATAACAGGCTTTTGACGTAAACTGTGAAAGTTGCAGTCAAGTATCTCTCAGAACACCTCAACCTGGGAGAGAAGATTTACATTCCTCAGCTGAAAAAAGATTCTGTTAAGTCTTGGCTGACACATACTTTGTTGAAGTTTGCCCTGAAGACGCCTCAAGGCATAACAAGCTTTACAAATTGAATTAATAGTGTTATCGGTGTCCGATGCCCTTGAAGCCATTTCTCTAAAAGTTTGCTGGAAGCCACAAAAAAGCCAAATTCTAATACATTGTACAACTGCACAGCTGACAGACTGGAGATGGACTGGAGAAGTTAGTCTGTAATCGCATCATATGACAAGCAACAAAAACAAAAACATGGATACATGAATATGACTGAAGCCTGGGCACATACACAAATGCACACACCCAGAATATTACACCATCGATCTCATAACTGCCACTGAAACAGTACAGGGGCTATGATTCACATGGTTATCAAGCCAGGGTTAGATGGATGGGTGACCAAGCGATTGGGTGAATAGAAGGATGGATGGGGTATTATATGTCTACTGGGCGTGTGCTAACAGATGAGTTTGCGAAAGGGTAGATGAGTCTGCCGAGCAGATCTGCTGCAAAATCAATGGATGAGAATAGTCACAAAGAGATGTGTATTGATTCGTTTTGGTTGATAGAGGGAATCACTCAGAGGAGATCACTGGGTGGAGGTTTGACTGATGCAGGTTCATACATGCAGATGTGGATATTTCTAGACGAGCTTTTGCGTCCCATCATTCAATCTCTGGTCAAGGTGCAGACGTGCGACATTTAGAAGTCGTACGACAGCTGCATATGATGATTCCAGCACTACACGCGAGCGAACGACTCTTTCGATCTCAGCTACTCAGTGCCTGCTTGAACTGTATAATGATGCACTTAAGCTCCGGTACAGTATGTATCGATGATGAATTCTAAAAAGCATGCGATGGACGAGCAATGTAATTCTGGCACACTGCAATAAGTTAAACTGAACACGTGCCAATTCTCTCAGGTGACTCCAGTAAACAGATTGTGTAGCATCTTGGGTCACTGCTGAAGGTGAATGAAGACATTTCCTAGTGGGATTGTTGTAAATCTGTAAATGCTTGGTTACACTGTCAAACTGTGAACTTTCATAACCCATTCATTTCAGCGGATTAATGAAGTAAGTCTGACAACAAAGTTTTAAAAGGAGTTCAACTTTGCCCAACTGACTAATAAAATCATAATTTTTCTCCCTCGGTTCCTCTTAGTCGAAACAAGTAATTCAAATGTCGCTTATTTTAATTCATTCTTAATTGCTCTATATATTGTGCAGAGGAAATAAAAAGCTACTGCAGGTTTTGCAGTCAGGAAGTAACATCCATCACATCAGCAGTGAAGAACATCCTGGTCATTACTCACTGTTTAATAAAAGGCTAGTATTCATGTGGTTCAGTGATTCATCCTCTCTCAGTCATTCATTAACCTACTCCGGAGTCTTTACCTTGAGGGAAATGACAAATATAAAATAAGACACAGCAGCCACATAACAATAGTTTGTATTTAAAGTCTGAGGCAGCTGGCCTTCTCCTCCTTATCACAGCTCAAAGAGCTCAGTAATTGAAAAGGAGATTCACCGAGCCTGTTCTCGCAGATGGCGCGTCACATTTCTGAGACAATAATAGGATTGTGGACCTCGCCATTCAATAACTCTTCTCAGACATTCAAAGCTCAGAGCAAAGTGAAGAGGAAGAAGTACTGCAGCCGATCTCAGTTTCTTTGCCGTCTCTCGTGCTTCAGTCTGACTCAAGCCTCACGTGGCACCTTGACCCTGGCCTGATGGGAGCCAGCTCATCGCTAAGTCACACTCCTGAAGATGTGTGACTGTTCGAGCACTTTCACCATGATGGTTACCTTCTGACAGGCAAAATGAAGCCCAGAGAAAAGCCTCTCTGAAAGACATGCTCTTGTTAGAGATTGAGCAATTTTCAGGCAGGAATATAAAGCTGGAGCACAGTCTCTGGTCAGCTGCCAGCCACAGAAAGAGGCCAGATATTTATGCTAGAATAATAAAACACCCATTAACCCAGCCAGGATGACCAGCTGAGTCTCATATTAAATATCAGGTTCATTTAATTTCTCCTCTGTTCTTGTCAGTTTTGTTTAGAATGACTGCAGCCTCTTGTGTATGATTTTGGAAAAAATGGGCTTGTTTCTTCCATCTCAGTGTATTTCATTTTGAAATAAATATATTCTTCAAATTTCAAGTTTCACACATTTAGGTATTTGTTGGACAACTACAGTATTCTTTATCACCTGTGTCCTGCCAAATTTGTGTTCGCACCATTTCCAATTTTGTTAATGAACCTCTGACCATTATCTGATTAAGATGCCTGTCTGTTTATTATGAAGGGGCCAGCAGCAGGCTATGTTAGCTTAGCATAAAGACCATTAAACAGGTTCTTTCTGGCTACTAGCACCAATTTTCAGCTTAGTTCTAAATTCATGAGTATGTGTATAAAATGGTATTAAACTTCCCTCTGCTTTCCCTTTATTAAAATGTCATCTGAATGATGTCATCTAATTGCTAATTGCCCCTCTGGATGATGTCACCTGGAGGAGATTTCCCACTAGAAGCAGATTCGTTAAATCTTGGGAAGATAGGATGCATGTAGACCCTCCAAACTAGAACCACAGAAAGCAATTTGAAGATCTTTAAATTAAATTGTTAGCCAACATAGCATCTTATTTAATTCATCTGTACAAAACTTTGTTTAAAAACTGTATTTCCTGAGGAATGCTGACTAATTTGGAGGTGACCAAACAAGCATAAAGCTTAGGGAGACCCCATGTTCTACCTGTAATCACAGTACAGAGGGTTACCTGTGTGTGTGTGGATATTTGGGCGGAGCACTTTTTTTTGGCGACATTAGCAAAGATGCTAGCGCTGGGACACGGTCAACAACCTGTGCTCTATAAACATCTGGAGCAAAGCTGAGGTGACTTTGTCAGCAATTCTAAAATAATTTTAAAATTGCTATTTATTGTGACAGATTACTATCTATGACTGTGATTAACTTGATTCAATTGTTTTACTCAATTGACAGCACTAATAAAACATATATAAAAATATATAATATATAACATATAATAATAAAAAATACATGCAGATCCTTTCTATCTAACTTCTGACAGTGCAGTGAATAAGCATATTTCCCAGCACTATTCCTGTAGTAAAATTAAAATCCATAAGCCAGGCAGAAAGATAGCCTATACTATGTCAGACTTAATGATATTTTATTATATTGTAAAAGCCCATTATTGAAATGAAACAATTCATCCTCACCCATAAAGTAAGTCACGATCTTGCACATGGCGGCTCCGAATATAAAGTCCTCCAAGATGTTGGGGATGAGGGTGAAAGGCATGCAGAAGATGGCCATCATCAGGTCGCTGACCGCCAGCGACAGCAGGAAGGAGTTGGTGACAGTTCGCATGCGCTTGTTCAGCATCAGGACCACGATGATCAGCAGGTTGCCAAAGACGCTGAGCAGGAAGATGAGCGAGTAGAGCAGGATACGCAGTGAGTCCATATCTGACAGAGACACAGACGGGACATCGTTCAAAATCGCTTAAATTGTTAATGCTACTGTGATTAGTAATAAACAAAAAGGAAGTGGTGGAACAGCACGTGAGACAGAAGAAGACAATTAATGTGGTTACTGATCTGACTGACTCACAAATCCCAGATTCTAAAAATCTAAATCAGTTCAAATGTGGAACACTTCCCGTATCTGTGTCAGATATAAGTATTCTCCTTGTTATCATTCATGCAAGCCCTGTGTTAAATGACTCATATAATAATAAAATAGAAGAGAAAGAACAAAAATGTGAGCAAAACAAAAATAACACATGAAACGAGCAGATGGTATTGAGTTGTCCACCTGGGAAATAAGACTGGTAAACAACACCTCAGCCATTCCAAGACTGAATAACTTCACATAATCAACAGCTTAACTCGTGCTAGTGTCAATATTTCCCTCCTCATCCTGATAACTGAAATAATAACAATAATCCTGAAAGAGAGGAAATAGATCAATAAAGCAATCAGGAACCAAATGTGCCAGGTGGCTCACCTGGGAACACAGCAAACAAGATTGAAATTAAACAGCTCTCTTACAATTTGTATTATCAGGATCCTTCTCTTAATCAGTGTCTATGTTCATTCTATTCAATAACACATTCAATTACTTAAATACTAATCACCCATGCAGGGGTGGGGATACATGGGAAGCCAGGGGTGGCATGTGAAATGTGATTGATCAGATGTGGTAAGAAGGGTACTAGGCCCAAAGCTCAGTATTAGTTATGGAATAAACAGAGAGAGCCAGAGCTTTAAATCTGGGACTTAAATATGTGTGTTTCATATTGTTTTGCTCTTTCAGTGCTGCCATACAGCTGAGCATCAGTGGATACACAAAGGCCCAGCCAGAGGGTTTTTGGGATGCTCCCTTCACTCACACCGGCCTGTCGCAGAGAGGCTGTTTGAGATTTAAAGTATCTGACAGGACAAGGTCGGGGCCGGCCATGTGCTGCGCTGACGGAGTCCTCTGATTAAAGACAGCGACATAGGAGAAGTCTAAAGGTCTGCAGCAGAGCCTGCAGACAGTGCCGCTGCACATCACCTCGAAGCAACACACGCACGCTCTTCAGGAGCAGTGGAACCAGGACACAAACACACTAATCTAATAATTATTTCATATCTGTTTATTTTAATACAAATTTATTGATAATTTTTTAAAATCCAAACTGACTTAAACTGTCATGTTAAACTGCCACGTTAGCATGCTAATCAGCCACCTGAGACTCACCTGGGTGAGACACCCCATGCCTTCAGCCGCATATGAATTATTCTTTTGATAAAATAATCCCATGATGGGTTTGAGAGCAACTGACATCGCGGTCAAGTTATTGGAGGACATCCACCGCGCTTCAGTCAGTGAAAGACACACGCGCCATTCAGGTGACAACTTTGACAAGAGTCTGAGTTACACAACAGAGTTATGTGAGATATGCATAATCAGCAGTGGCTCGTGAGACGTGCTACACAAACACCAAGCAGAGAGCTCCTATTGTGTTTGATTTTCTACGATCCAGCCAAGTGAAAATGGAATTTTCTCTTCAACGAGCTCCAGGGGTGCGTTGGCTCCCCACAGCGACTGTGGGACAATTCGCGTTTGGTTCCTCTGACTCCATCAAGCGTGACAGATGTGTTCGAATCCAAGGCATCTATGAATTATCACAAATAAAAGGGTGGCGTTAACCTCTGGGATGCTCATTTACAGGAGGAGCTGTTAACTCCAGCGCCTCTACTTACGCTATGTTGGGGTCATATGTGTTTATTCAACCTCTGTCCGCTCTGCTCTTACTGTGTATCCAATGGGCTGCTGCAGTGCAAGCAGTAATTACGTTTCCCCTCAGGGATCATCAATGTTTCATCACATCCCGTCACTGTGGTTTATCTATAGGAGAGGATTATCGCAACTTTCATGACGAAAGCTTTCACACTCGTTGATGGCTGCGGTCTAAGATGAGTTGTTTTTTTTTATGATGTGATTGATAGCTCTGCCTCTTCATAATACATGAGAAAACCACCACAAAGCCCATTAATAATGAGCAGTAATAATCCCAGAGGTGATATGATTGTAGAAAAAGAGGCCAAGTTCTGAACCATCCTTTTAATCACCACGTTGCCATGGGGCTATATTTCACACCAAGCGCCTGTGAGATGATGAAATGGTCCAGAATGTTAGAAATGACTGTCAGGTCCGTCCAAATCTGATGTTACTCCTAATTACAAGTGAGAAGAAAGCCCTTTGGAAATGAACCTGTGATGCAGCAGACATGAGTCAGGAAATAAATCCTAAACTTGTGGGAGTCAGCAACTAAGTCACTTTTCTCAATAATGATTAAAAGCATTAAAAGCAAGAGCAAAAAAACTCAAGCTATTATTTTAAGTATGGATAGCGATTCATCTATTAACCTATACTTTCTTAAAACAGTAAAAATGGTCATTGTAATTTCTTAGAATCTTAAAATGAACATCCCATATTCAAATACATCCAAGACAAGGTCCTTTTCCTTTATGCCGGAATCTTAACTACATCTCACAGTATTCCTCGGCAGATGGAGCGTCCTCAGTTGTCATCAGTTTTCATAACAGGTGGCCGTATGAGAGATTGCAACACCTGTCGTGACCCCTGTGTCTGTTTAAGGATAATGTTTTGCCACCTTGTTGCAATAGACTTAAGATTCTCTGACATTAAGAGAGAGAAGAGAAGACTGCTAGTTTGGAAACACTGGTGATTAATGCAGGTTTTAAAATAATCAAATTGCATATTTGATGAACAAAGCATTTATTTAACTAAAACCAACTGTAGGTGAGTCAACATAACCATTTGTTTACAAGAAAACTTCACAGGAAACTTAGAACCTATTGAAGTGAACACAACACCAACATAATGGCACCATATCCTGTACAAACATATTACTGTATCATGTTTCCACATTCAATTTTGTTTGGCAGCGGTAATAACACAGAAATCGGTGTAATCTCATTAGATTTTCTGGGGGACTATTCTGTTGAGACATTTCTATATTTCTTACATCCTGAAATTCAATTTTCTTATCATTCAGAGTCTCCTCCAAAGTCAAAAAAACATCTTTACTTTTAAATGTCACAGAGTGATAAAAAATAATTATCATTTATTGATATTTCTCTGGGCTTATACAACATTTTCCCAAATGAAGGCCAATATTATCTCTCAGCGACAGTGGAGAAATGGTACAATTAAAGACAAGTTGATTTTGGTTGTTGAACATTTACAGTAAAGTTGGGGATGTGATGATTTTAGCAGGAAAGTGAATTAAAACAAATCTGATCCCTGTAACCCTGAATAATGAACTTTTATGAAGTTCATGCGTGAAGCAGCTCATAAAGAAACCTGGCTCAATTCAAATCAGACCAGGCTGTGTTTTGCACTTTATTCATTCCTTCTAATTAGATATTAGTGTTCGTTTCCTAACAAGCTTTAATGGCTCATTTCACTCTCAACTAGTAAACTAGCAAACTGTGACTAAACCACCACAGACATACTTGATATAAATGTTTCCTTTGAGCGGAAGGTTGCTTCTAATGCCCGATCTGTGTCCACACTGCCAATAAATAACTATCTCACATCACAGAGCACTTACTAGCTCTGGCTATCGTTCTTCCACCGCTGTGAGGGATAAGCCAACGCTGTCTCTTTTCAAGCTTCTGAGGTACATCGCAGAGTTGACACTGTCTTGTTTCCGGAAAATTTCAATCAAAAGACGGAGCTCGGGAGCTTTCAACCTCTTCTTCATGTTCACTTCAGTCACTTAATTCAACATCACTGAATGCCAAGACTGATTTCACCTTGTGTCAGGTATGTGGATCTCCTACACTTGTCTAAACCATGAAAACTGAATCAATGGTCTTTGTACTGTATCAATGTCACCACTTAGTGTACAGTATATATGTAACTGGCCTTCTTTTTAGCTCTGAAAGCCTCACATGGCCACATTACATTACAGTTTCTTTAAAAGTGGTGGAAAATCAATTTTCGCATAGTGCTCAACATGCAGAGTTACATCTCTGTACCGTAATGAGTCGACTTGTTAGAGTCAGCACAATTCAACTCAATTAGTCTTAGGTCCACTATGCTGCCCCATGAGGGAATACCGCTCTTACATTACTGAGGAATTTTTGGAAGTAGGAGAGAGTTTGTTTGCAGTGCTTGGACAAGCTCAGCATATATTCAATTACCCACAGGGTCCTGTCACAGTTACTGTATGGTTTGATTATAGCAATTCTTGCTTTCTCTGCTTCATCAACATATTTTAAGATACTACGGTGAATATATTAACTTGAGGGAGCTCGTGTCTATTTAAAGTTAAAATCAAGACAGTCCCTGTCTACTTTCTCTCACCAAAAACACTGTGACATGAAGGCAAGTGCCGGCCAATCTTCGATGATCTGGCTGCCTGCAAACTGTAGGTCATGTTCTCAACTTACTAAGGTATGTTATTCTCTATGTGTCAGCACTGTGATAGACACCACCACTTGCTAAATGACAGCTGGGAATTGCCCCAGGACTCCTGTGACCCTTGCAGTTAGGATAATGGATGGATGAATGGATGTTTTCTCTGGGGACATTAGCACCGGAGACAAAAAAGAAAACTGATTTACAATTTCAGTTTGAGGTTAACATTTACCTAGACTGTCCAAATATGAGAAGTCTGGTTCTTAAAATATTCATCTGATCTGAATATCAGATCTGATGCAGATGATGAATATGATGATGCAATAAAAAATTTATTGGAACTGTCGATCACAATTAGGCAGATAAAATACTCATAACTCTTCTCAATCGTTTTTACACAAACTATTTAGAAACATCTGTTCATTCACATTAGAGGGTTTGGCTTCATCCACCTGCCAATTAAGCCTTATGACATCACTGACCTGAAAATGTATTACAAGTTAAAAAAGAAAGAAGAATTATTAAAAAAAAAAAAAATTGGTGTTTTTTTCTATTCAATAATGACCTCAAGATTAATAAAAACATTAACATAACTTTTGATTATAATTTTTGCCATAACTTACCATCCCTAATTGTTCCATCTTAGTGAGCTTTATAGGATGAGACACCTAGACTGAACCAAGACTCTTCAAGACTCTACAATCTACCTAATGAAGCATTTTTATTTTCACTGCAAAAAAATAATTCTACCAATTAAAACAAAAAATCAATAAAAGCAGCGAAATTAATTATATGTTGAAACTGATTAAATGAGCGTCCTCTCATTTACTTCAGTGCGGTCTCGCTGGAACCACCATGATGTTGAGCTGCATCTTAAGGGAATTCCATATCAAATTAAACATTCATCCTCAGCGTTTGCCACTTGATTCCCATTATTCACCACGTACCAACAGCGAGGCACCAGTGTTTCCAAAGATGAATTACTAATGGGACTTTCCAAGGATGACATAGAGCTTAAGTGCTATAGGATTCACTATAGTTCACAGAGTAGAAATCAATCTCATGTATTTCAGAATCATTAAACTTCCTCGCCACATTCTCCAGTGATGGGAAGCCCCATAACGCATGGCTATTTTTGCTTTGTCACACTGATGAGTCACAGAACCAACAGTGAAATTAGCTCATAAGTATTGAGACTAAATTATATCACATAAAACTGCAGCCATGCCTCCCCCCATTCCACCGTATAGCAAGTTAATTAAGCCTGTGTGCAGACACTGGCTGGAATTACAGATCAATACAGCTATTGCATGTTTGAAGGAGTGCTGCACATGTTCGAGTGGATGTACTCTAGAGGCGTTACTGCACACCCTCATGACCTATGATATAGCTCCCATTTTCATGCAGTGATAAATGTATATAAATTCTATAATCGCAAATTGATTTTCCTCATTAAATCTATACCAACACAGAAGCATATGGAAACTTCTGCATATTGGATTGTGCACAAGAGGCAGCAGCTCATTATCAGCAAGAAGGACGCTCCAAATATTTTATCCACTGCGTGTGCAGGCAGTTTGTTCCGTCTCACCAGGTCGCTGCAAATTGTTTCCAATTATTTTATCTGATTGCTGTGATCGTGTTGTGACAGGCTACATCACTGGCTACACACCCGCAGGAATCAAGAGGCTAATTTTTTTTATAAGACACCTCGTTGTAGAAATTGATTAGATATAAAAAAGTTGTGAGCCAGCAACCACCACATACACACTATTAATGAGTATTTGGTGGTGCACGGCTTCTCTGCAGTAACAAGTCTCCCTGTCTCAGTCTCTTTTCCTTCTTCAAACTCAGACCCCCAGGGCGACTGGTGGGCTTTTCTCTGAAAAATGAAACAGAGTTCATTCAATACTTATTAGATCCACTTTGTGATAACTTATCTCACATGCACTCAAAAGGACATGGCGAGCTCAGCAAAGTGCCACGTTGAATCAGCGGTGAATGGGGAGTGTCTGGCCGGAGCCAAGGTGCATCTACAGCTGTTGTTCCACATAAGCAGTGCTCCGTCTGCTCCCACACTGATTACTATAATACTGGTTGTTTCATAGCAGAAATATGTAGAAATCTGACATCTGATTTGTGCTGCAGAAACCTGTTTCTCCACAGTACCACAATAATTCACATGCCTGTACATCAACTGTTTATCTAAAGCAGGATCTGTCAGACTCTTTCACAGAACGGTATCATTAAGAGTAAAATGCCACATTAGCTATTAGCAGTTCCTGTTGGGAGTGTACAGACGACTATCACTGGATTTGCTTAAAGACAACTTAAAAATGTAATCATTCCCAGACACATAGTGGAGTTATGATAAGAGTAACCATTCTGTGATTTCAAAGCAGCTTTCTGAACACCTCCAGCATTTAAAGCTGCCAAATTAAATATTTTTGACTCTAGTTTAGACCAACTGATTAATCGAGAACGTAATAAAATTAATCAATAGTGAAATCAATTATGAGCTTTATACGAAAGAGTAGGAACAAAAATATGATCTATATTGTCTATAGTTTTTGCAAACATAAAAAGCACCACTTGTGGATTATTTCATATTGTAAACTATCAAGTCAAGTGTAACTTTCTCAAAATTCTAAGACTATTATAAAATATTATTTATGCTTTTTTTCCCCTTTAAACAACTAAATAAACAAAAAAAATCCAACTCATTGAATCGAAGAGCAGTGCTCGGGGTGTGGCTTTAGCTTCTTGTCCCAGCACTGGCTCCACTGCTCTTCTTTGGTCTGAAGGGAGACAGCAGAGAAGTAATAGATCCCCCAAGGATTAAGCCAAATAACAGAAGACTGTCACCACCGACGTGTGAGAGAAGGAATGAGATGGATGCAGCAATCTGTCTGCAGGACATCTCTCTTGGTCAAACACCGAACACACCCAACAGTGTTTGATTGCTCTCCAGATAGTTGAACCCATAGCGCTGGTTTTCACAGCAGTATCCTGTGTAAGGTCAATAAAAGTAATGCTGCACAGAAAGAAGAACGGTTGTGAATTATTTATTGAGGAAAGATTTGAAATTTTCTCGATACTGCAGCAAGGAGGGGAAATTATTGAGAACCCTCGCCCACGTTCAGACCTCGTTTCTTAATCAGCCCACTGCTGCCCTGACAGCACGCTCTGTAGCCTTATCTCCCCTCGTGTGGGATTTAATCTCCTCAGCTGTTTGAGAATTATAAGCTAGAAAAACAAACGCACTGAATCAAAACTGCACACCCCAACAATACGTGCTCATCCTGAATGTGACATTGTTGATGCAGAGAAGACCCGCAGTAAATTAGGACGCTTGGTTGATTGATTGGACACACTGAGGCCGAGGAAGTTGATTTAAGCAAAACTCCTGATTGCAAATCATTTTCCACAGAGATCAACAGGGAGTATTTAAACTGAGAGATAACTGGAAATGAGCGATGGATCCGTGGCTGAAGTGCATTTATTCTGTATTGCAAACCCATTTTAATATCTCTGATGAAACTGTATTAATCGCAGAAAAGGCATAGCTGGCAGTTTTTAATTACTAATAACATCACAATGAAGCTGCAATAAAAATGAAGTGCATCTTACCCACCAAGAGGTTGGTGCTTTTATTTTGTAGGAAGTATTTACCATCACATATAAGTGTGTTTGTATAAAATAAAGAAGAAACATTGTTAAATGATGTTTCCAGTGCCATCAGATGGGCTATGTAGAAGGAGTAAATATAGTAATAGAATACAGATTATTACTGATTGACAGTTAAAAACAAACAATCAACAAACACCTGGCTCGTTATTAACCCATATGTTTAGGGCCAGATGTTGCCGTTTGAGTGATGGAACCACTTGGACACCATCTGAAGAATAAATACAATTTAACACCTCAGCTTGGATGATTCATGGCAGCCAGCTTGATGTAGAGAGAAGAGAAGAGAAGAGAAGAGAAGAGAAGAGAAGAGAAGAGAGGAGAAGAGGTCTTACCTCTAGTTCTGGTGCCCGCTCTGGGGAGGACGGACCTGTTCGTGCAGCTGACGTTATAGTCGGTAACTTCCACGCTGAGGTTCCCCTGCTCCACGCAACCCGCCGACACCTCCACCACGCTCCCATTCACCGCCTGCAGAGCCATCCTCTGTGGCGACAAGCCCGAATATAATGAGTATGATCACACCTGCACAGGCCGTTTGAAACTGGAGCCTCTCTGGATTCAACCCGCTGCTGTTGCCTTTTTCTTCATAACAGCCGAAATAGGGACGTTGCGAAACTTGGAAAAAAGCCCAAACTTGAGTTCTCTAGATGTAAAATGTCACAAGGTGAAATACCTGAAGAATCGCGAGGGAAGCCCCGCGAGGCGCCGAGCTGCGTTAATGACACCGGACTGAAGCCCGACTGTGGAGGAATGAAGCTGCGCTGCTAAGGCAACTGAGGAGCTCCTCTGTCTTTCAAACACACCCTCTCTCCCTCTCTCTCCATTCAGACTGCTGCGCAACAATTTAGCCAAAGCAGTGCATGAATGTGTGTCTTACACTGATATACGTCAATTTACATTGCATTTTCAAGGCGGCAGCGAGGTTTGCATTTTTGGAGGTTAAAGTTTCTTACAGTAGGTGCCCCCCTTTAGTATATTAACATTCATTTAGCATTTTAGCATTTTTTTTGCCTTAATGCTGCGCCGTTGTTCTTTCATTTTTCTACACAGCAGACAGACGTTTAAAAAAGGCTAAAACTAAGCTAACTGTCTGCTAACTACAGGTTAGCAGTAGTAGTAACAGTAGTAACATTACTAGTTACTTACTTCGGGAAATGGTGGAGACCAAAACAGGGGTTAAAAAGCATAATTTTAAAAAGTGAGTACTCTATAGAATATTATTTTATTCTTAAAGATGTACGCTTGTATATGTAGATCTTCAAACTTCATTTTGTTAGCTTGTACAAGTGGTAAGCAGATGTTTAATTGGGAATCGCTACAGTCAATGTTCAGTGAAAAGTGGTAACAGCTGACAGATATAATGTAACATATAATATTTTTCTTACTGTAAATATTGAAAAACATCTACCAAAATGAAAAGACTACAATATAACTGATTAGCGTTTTTTGCGAAAAGCAAACATTTTACACAGTTGACAGTGTTTTCCTACTTATAGTGTGAACCACTGCCGTTTTCTGCCGCAGGCTAAGGGAAGCCAGACTTCCTTTCTTTTTTCACACTGTACCGTAGTTGTCATTTTATTAAAAAAACATTCCCTGTATTAGTTTCGGTTATTCTACCGTGCTACTGTTGGCTGTCACGTCTCCCCCATTTTTAACTGAGTATATTAGAATGAGTGAAACAGCGCCCCCTTTCAAATGTTCAGTGTTGAATGTGTGGTGAAACACGGTACTGCACTTCTATCGCTAATACCACATCCCAGAGGAGGCCTCCCTTGGTGAAAAAAACAGAAAAATTTACCAATAAAATTATGGTTATCGCCATGACACTGTCAAACTGTGATTGGTCAGGAGGATGCCAAGAGAAGCCAGTGGCCCTTTGGCTTTTACACCAATTAGATCACAGCAATGGGTCAACGTCATCATTAGCCGTTTACAGCGATAACATTAGAAACGTAATCAGGTCGCGTTATGGACATTGGTAAACTACAGTTAGCTACAACAACAACTTATTAATTTTATGGCAGGACAACACCAAAGCTAGAGCTGCGTATGGAGAAGATAAAATGAGGCATTTTGACTTATAACAAGGAAACTTAATGTCCGTTCAGAGTGGCTAGCTGTATTGTCCTCTTCGTCACCATGAAAGACAGGAGAATGGTCTTTCTCCTCCTAAAGGGTGAGTAAAATGCACGCAGCCTTCACTCTGCAGTTTTCCTATAATTGAACAGTCCATATATTTATATATATATATATATATTTGTGTCAAGCATACATAATGATGTTTGCCATGTGTTTGATACCCTAAACATCTCCTGACTGAATTAGCCGGCTATGCATATTTGAGCGGGACGTTGGGTATCTTATAATAAGCCGGCACATAAGTGTTTGTTGGTGTGTGTGTGTGTGTCAGTCACAGCAAGTCCTGCTTCTGCAGGTGCTCTAATAGCTCACATTAATAGCTCAATTACTCCCCCACAAGACTTAGATTTAAAGTCACTTAGCTTCCTCAAAAATGTTCCTCAGGCCACGCCACAGGTGTGAACAGATACATTTATAGTCCTCCCACTGTTTTAACCCTAATGTCTTAACATATTTGAGAAAATATTTGAGATAAATCCTCAGTGTCTCATTCCTGAAGACAGAAACTACATAAAAAGTTTTTTTTGTTCTTTTCAGGCTAAACGTGCTGCCGCCGTTGTATTGATGTCAACAGAGATAGGTCTGCAAATTCTTACCCTCTTGAGACGCTCAAGAATGAATATCAACAATAAATATCTCTATTTCAGTATATTTACACATGTATCCCCTTAATGATCAGTTCAGTTTGTGAAGATACAATAGATACATTTTAACTAAGGCAGGAGTTAGAGCTGTTTTCAGACTGGAGCCCTCTTGGCCATTTCTCCCAGCTCTCCCTCTTTCAATTACATGCTCTGTGTCAGGACTTAGGCTAGAAGTCCCCTTTGATCAAATTATTTAAATTCATTTCAGCAAATCTATAACAGAACAATCTTTTTCTCACAAGAAATGACTGCTGTTGATTTATTTCAGCTGGTGAACAAGCCCAAGGTCCTGCCATGTCAGGGAGGACAATCACAATTCTGTTTAGTTCAGAGGAGAGTGCAGCTACCTTTTCCTAAGTTGTCTGGTGATTTACAGAGCATGGTGCCATGGTTACAGAAATATGCTGGTGTCATATGAATGGCACTATCTGCTTTCATGTGATTTACTTTTAACTGGATGGTGTCTTGGAGATTTTCAGCAGTTAGATTTTCTATTTGGCTATTTGGCTGACTCTCATGACTAAGGGGAGAGGTTGTGGGACTCCTGATGGGCAGCATGATGGCTTTGTTTATGGAGAACACTCTCAGAATGTGTGCAGGGTTTAGTTCACGTTGGGGCACTTGAAAAACTCATACTGATGCTTTGAAAAATGTCTGTTTTACTTTTATTTGTGATTTATGTGCTTGCTGTCAGTGCAGCTGATAGTTCTGCAAGTACTGTTATTGCTTTGCACCTCTTGCATGTGGGAGGTAAGTGTATGCTGTGCTCCAGATTGCCCAATAAGATGTTGTTTCTTCCACTTTTTTAAAAGAGAGCAAACCTCCAGTGAAACAATTTTGGCAGCTGCTCCATATTGATTTTCACTGTGTTGAGGTCTTCAGCACCAGCATGTCTGATGAGTTGAGAAACTATTCTCCATCTGATACTCCACAGTGTCAGAACATCCTGCTCTACTAAAGCTAACTAAAGGTAACTCAGCTAAAGCCCTAAAGGTACTGATGTGTAAAAGACAATGGAAGTCTGCCAATGTTAAGAAATCACAAGTGCTGCAGCACAGCTCAGTCAATACAAATGAGCCTACACCAACATCTCCCAAAGCTAGAAATGGGAGTACTTACTTTTGACTTTGAAAAACTGTTGGCTGCTGCACAGACAGGTTTGCTGCATGAATGTACTTTTTGAACTATGGTGGGGAAAAGTGATAACAGTGTAGTATATAAACTCTTAAAATGTGTGGAAGTCTGCCTCTTCTTAGTGGAGTCAGGTTGAAGTGAATGGTTGTCTGTGTTTATATGTCGTCCCTGTGGTGACCTGTTCTTCCTCCCAATGATAGCTGGGATTGGCTCTGTCGCCCCCATGGCCCTTAAGGGGACAAGTGATTAGGATAATGGATGAGCAGATGTAAGGGTGTCTTTTCATGATCCAGTGTGCCAGATCAATAATTGATATTAAATCATGTATTGAAACAGTTTATCCTGTGTCAAGCTCTTCGTGTTTACAATGCAGTTATCGCTAATATGGATTGATGTGGTTTAAAATAAATAGTATCCAAGAGCAGAATGTGTTGCATTTATTCGTGACAGAATCAAGTGACACAGAAATGACAAAGTCAGGGTGTGTTGTCTACAATTTATGTAAAGTTCCCTGGCATGAGGACATTTAGGAATCCCTCTAACAGAGCATGTGAAATGTATCATCAGCAATCTGCTCCTCACATGGATGGCACTGGAAAGTTGTGCTTGTTGCCAAAGCCTCACAGTGCTCAAGCTTGCGATTCTTAAAATTCCAGGATGCTAACAGAGTTTCAGGAGCTCCCCTCTGATTTAATTTCACAAGATAATGTTAAAATATTTTTTTATATAATCTGAGTTCATGCATAATAATGACAACCATAATTATCTCATTAGTCTCCCCATAATGATTTTGTTGTCAGACATGCTCTAGTAGCTGACATGCAAATGACTGACACAAGACTAAGACTGTGTCTGAAATGTGTCTCCACTCCCTACCCACTATATAGCGCACTATATAAATGTACACACACACATGTACATTTTTTATTTATACAAATTACTGTATCCCACAATGCAACACTAATGGTAGTGTAGATGTCATTTCTGCCAACAATCCCACAATGTACTGCTCCTCATTTCAAATTAAAGAAAATGACTTTTGCATGCTCAAACTGTTATTAGTAATGATGAAATATGGTGATTAGCAAGTGTCCAAATCTCTATCTGCTGCTCAATACTGAGTGGATTACTGAATAAACAGGAGTGATTTCAGTCACGGTCGAAACTTTAATAGGTGACCTGAAGGTGTTTGAAAAGACACAGCTTATTTGTTTTTACTGCCCAGTCCTATCTATTTTAACATAGCCAGGCTAGGTGTTTCACTCTGTTTAGTCTATACTATAAGCTAATCAAATCATCTGGCTGTAACTTCATAACACCTTATTACAAACTGAACAGTATACTATTAGCTAGCTAGATATAGCAAAAGATAAGAAACATGTAGTCTAAAAGCATAAAAATAAGCATCTCTAAAGTACACAAATTTACATTTTTCAACCTTTAATTTGCCGTTTTGTTGGTAAGTGTATTTTTAAATTTTAACAGCTTCTGCTCTTTCACTGGTCACTCAAAGCAGTTAAACAGATGAAAATACTACGATGGGACAGATTTCCAGAGTAATGAAGCTGTGACAATGTAATGACAATACATTGTCAATGTAACACCAGCAGACACTGAACTAAAACCACCAAAACCAGGATTTTTACCTTTGCAGTGTGTCCAGATGTTAACACAGTTTTTCCTCGCCACATGCACACTCTGAGTTTACAGCATGTCATAAAACAAGCATCCACTTCTGGCCTAAACCACTCAGGGTGATCATAAATTGTAAGATGATGCAAAGTTTGGCTGAATCTCCATCTCAAAAGAAAGAAAGATACATGTTTGAGTTCAGCTCTAAACCAGGTGCAAACCAGCAAACCAAACTTTAAGATGCGGTCAGCATGGTTAAGGTTATGTTATCCACACACATATGCAGTTTTTGAAATGTAAGCGTGTGTCCAAGTGCAACCTAGCAGCCTGTCTCTCTCATCCAGAAGCATTAGTGCTCTCATCCATCAATATGAAGAAACAGCCCATGATGTGTGGTTTGATTCTCTATGTGGGACACACACACACCAATACACACACATCCTGGATTTGTGCGCAGGGTCAAAGATGAGACAGGTCTTTATATCTTGTAAGAAGCTCATGAGTAGACATGATGCGCATGTCAGCAAAGGAGAGGGAACAAAGGCTTGAGCTGCTGAGGCATAGTTCACATGCAAGCATTTTACCAACAGGGTGTAACCACGCAGCAGACAGAATGAGACAAAGAGAGCTGAGTATAAAGACAATGCTGCACTCCTAAAATAATTGCTCTCAAAGGAATAAAGCTTTGGTAAAAAGCACAGTGTGGTGCCAGGAATAACAGGTTACATATGTAGATTTTCTCAGGAGATGTCCACTTTTAAACTTGATTTATATGCCACTTTTTGAAATAAAACACTCATTGTATCATTAACTCAGCATTGTACTGACCTCTGCTGGTCCATTGTATATAAATACTGATGTTTAGATGCTATGTGCAACAGTTTTTCAAACCTTCCACTTTATCTGTCTTTAAAAATATATGCAATATATGTAAGCTGTATCTTGGTAAAGGTGACCTTAATGTATGTGGAAAATTTTTTTTTAGTTTATTTCCTTTCCTCCTACATTTGCTGACTCGTGCCTTGTATGTCCAGGGTAAAACTCCTGAACACCCAGAGTATGAGCAACAATATCAACTGTTATCATTTAGATTTAGTGCAGACAACATCACAACAATTTTGCACCAAAACAAACCTAAAACAGGATCTCAATACCATGGTGATGACTCTTCAGCAGGGAATTTGCCGTGCTCAGGGTTACAATTATGGCTTGTAATTTTAATAATGAAAAACTAGATTAGGCCGGGGCTATGATTTCATGCAACCCACCTGAGAACAGCGGATGTTAACCAGCTTAATTTAAAAAATATTGTTTATGCTTGTG
This sequence comes from Helostoma temminkii, assembly GCA_900302695.1. Lineage (NCBI taxonomy): Eukaryota > Metazoa > Chordata > Actinopteri > Anabantiformes > Helostomatidae > Helostoma > Helostoma temminkii. The sequence continues at coordinate 117,713 of OMLM01009690.1, read as the reverse complement.
GTATATTACAAAGGCTATATTATAGGGGTTTCAATCTCAGAGACCCTATAATTGTATCACAGTCACTGATGTGATATGTCAAAGTATGCCAAATGACTAGGTAGGATAGAAAGTGCACAGGTCACATTCATATAATGATCTTATAATGTATAATAACTGTGCTGTAGAATACATTTGGCATTGATATCATGGAGAAAGCAGTAACAAAGGATTTCTGCAATATCCATGTAATTGAATGAGTCACCAGAAACCATACATAGCTATGTATGAGCACTCATTCTTTATGGACATGTTTTGAATCAACCTTAAGCAAAATAGAAAAAGTACAAAATTACAAAAAATGCAATTAAAACACAAGACACAAGATTGTGTTTCACCATCTACAGTAAATAGTAATGTGAAAAGATTCAGGTACTCCGGGGAAATCTCAGTGCGTAAAGGGCGGAAACCACTGTTGAATGTGCATGATCTTGAGTAAATCACTGTCACTTAACACAGTCTGCTGCTACTGAATCCAGGAATGCAACCTGCTCTGTCCAGAAACGGCACTGAGCTCATGTCAGATGGACGGTGTGCTGTGGAATGTGTTCTGTGGTCAGAGGAGTCTTTGTTCCAGCTCGTTTTCAGAACAAAACTGACATCGAGTTCCCTGTGCCAATAATTAAAAAAGACCATCCCAAATGTTATCTGTGGAAGGTGCAAAAGCCAGCATCTGTCATGGTCTGGGGGAGCATCAGTGCCCACAGAGTAAGAGACTTTCACATGTGTGAAGTTACCATCAAGGCACATTTTTGGACGTATGTCGTATGACGTATGTCATTTTTGTGACGTAATTTTTCAAGAAAACTAAGGGTGCATTCAGACAATGAGCAGTAGCTGCTGTTATTCACCCAGAATTACTTCAGTATGAATGTAAATAGACCAGGATGTAGTTTAAAACACAGTATGAGTTCAATGTTAAAGCCTTGATCATATTCCGGGACTAACTGGTCCAGTATACAGACAGTGACTGTGCACACATCCAAAGTCATTGAGATATTTCAGCCTTTGCCTATCTGCTCGGTGTATACAATGTAGATGCTTAATTTAAAGATGAATAAAGATTTTCCCTTTTAGATGATTATGGAATGTCAGTAAAACCCATCAAATACTGTATATTTCATTTCTCTTATTCCTGAATATGAGGAAATTGAATAGATGTGCACCAAATTCATTCATGACCCAGAACTGTGTGAACCGTTTTCTCTTTCATTGCTCATTATTTTTCCCTGTTGTATCTGATGTAATGCACCTCGTCTAATCTTCTCCCTCTTACATTCTTGTTACAAAAATATGTTGGCCTGTCCAGTGCTATTACTGTCAGACAATAGTAAATACCTTTCACTTAGTAGAGTTACAGAAAGCCTTTCACAGCTGCCTAAATGGATTCTAGACTGGACCAAGGAAACAACTCAAGTACTCATTAACCAGATGTCACTCCCTTAAAACAGAGCAGTTATAAATTACACAATAGACTGGGATAGTCTCATTTGAATTTACAGGAGGATAAGACATGACTGGATGGAAAATAATCACAAAAAAGAACCATACTCAGCAGTTCGACAAATAATGACTCACAAGATCACATTTATATCGATATATTGTCAGTCACCTGACCCTGTAATACACGCAAAGTGCAGTAATAATAGGCAATTAATGACATATGAAAAACCACTACAGATAGCGCAGAAGTAAACATTAACCAACAAAGTGATAAAGGTGCATCTTTATCTGATGGCTTCTTCTATAAAGGATTTCCAGGTGTCACTCAAGTTTTCAGTGGCAAACAAGGAGTTTACTTTCGTGACTATGCTGAACTGTGTGAGACTGAGTTTTCTGTTGCTGCTCTCAGCAATGGGAGCAGCAACAGTAGAGAGGTGAGTTTACCCGATGCTGTCGTTTCTATACTTCATAGAGTGGAATAAGAATTGAGATCTTTTATTTATATTTTAAAAATTCTAAACCTACAGAGCTGTTTTGTTGCAAAAGTGTCATTGATACAACCAAATACCAAATAAAAAAGTGTTACGTTACAATATTATTTGAACATCATGTCATTTTCTCAAACGTTTTTTTGGTTTCAGCATCTCAGTTTCAAAAGTGTGCTGCTCATTTTAGAAAACAATACATTTCAATATGTTTTTTTTTTTTTTTAATTCCATTGTGATGGGCATTTTCAAAGTATTTTGGACATTATTTCAGTGTTTTGAGAAATATACTGTCATGCAGCAGGTCATTTGATGCTACAGTTATTCGCAATTAGCTTAAGTTAAGGTGAAGCCTGGAAGTAGGAGGCAATAGCTAGCCTAGCCTACCAGCATGTTGAAAGCTCAGCAATTAAGATGGATTTGTTGTTTTGGGAGTGGTTATATGTGTCAGAACTTAAATGGAAGCAGTGAGTCTCCAAAAAAGTAAAAAAAAAACAAAAAAACTTACAGAATATGTTAATAATTGAGTTTTAGAGAAGTTTTGTTCCAGTCTTTACAGTAGGCGAGTTACTGTATCTCCTAGAAAAGCTTCTTTAACTCTTGGCAAAAAGCTAATGTGTATTATCATGTATAATGTGCCATATTACTACTTCTATGTTGTACATAACTTGATTAGCATTAATTAACCTTAAATAAAACATTTTAGTGAAATCTTGTTCTGCTGTATTTGACAGAAAGCCTTCCACGTTTGTCTTATTTTCAGTAACAGAACTAATGTTCTAATGTGCAGTAGATGTATGTGTGTACTTGTTGATGCAGTTATCTGTGAGTAAAGGATCACTGTTTCTACCGTGTCTCATATATTGGCTGTTTGTGTGCAACAGAGTGGCGTATGACTACTACAAATACCATCCCATGTCAGAGGTGAGAAAGCCTCACAACTGTTCACACACATTCATTTAGCAGATCACTGCACTGAGATGTACAGTTTATACACAGTCTGATGTGTACAAATGCACCACAGATCACCAGCTGGATGGCTCAGCTTCCAAAGGATCACCCTGACATAGTGGCTGTTGTGAACTATGGACGCACATATGAGGAGAGGCCTATTGACTTGCTCAAGGTAAATCTTTAACAGTGCGTTTCAGTTGATAGATAGCAGAAGTGTAGTGTAGTGTTGATGCTTTATGTTTTATAAAATGTTTGACTTCCAGATTGGTTTGAATACTGGAGCAAAAAAGAAAGCAATCTGGATGGACTGTGGCATACATGCAAGGGAATGGATCGCGCCGGCCTTCTGTCAGTACTTTGTCAATCAGGTAAGAGACAGGTACAAACAGTTAATATCCTCTATTTCCTCCAATATCAATCTGCCCCTTAGAGTTTTTTCCTGCTTCCTCAAATCAGATCCTGCAAACATACAAAACAGACCCCAAAATAGAGCAGATGATGAAGAACATGGACTTCTACGTCACACCTGTGCTCAACATGGACGGCTACATCTACACGTGGCAGGACAACACAGTCAGTGGTCATATTTATTAAATTACTTTTCTAGGGTTCTGCACTTTAGCTCCAAGCTCTCAAGCCACAGATGAGAAGGAAATGAGAGAACGTCTAATGCTGCAACGGCAGTTAAACTGAAATGAGCTACAATTTAATCAGTGAGGAAACTGATGCGTAATATGCCTCAAGTAATACATAATCTCATTTTCAAAATAAATTGAATGGAGAAAATAATATCATTCAGCGATCCAAGGTAGCGTTTAAATTTGTACAGAACAGTCAAGTGGCCGTTTTATTTATTACTACATACGTTGTAGTAATATGATTACAGATGGCAGATTTACCTAATTGACCATGTTGACCCGTTTAGACTCGACTGTGGAGGAAGAACAGGTCACCGGGACCTTCAGGCTGCGGCTGTCATGGCACTGATCTCAACCGCAACTTCGACGCAAACTGGGGCAGTGAGTGTCGTGGCAGTTCTCATCTTATGTTTGTTTTAGCAGCAAGAAATAAATGTAGTTAAGTGACTTGTTCTTCAAGTCGTTCCCGAAGCCCCACTGCACATTGTGTTTTAAAGTTGTGACATCCTGACATTAGCCCTTCCCACAATGCAACATATTTACTGAGCATTGCATTGTGGGACAGCAGTTTCTAATATTGAGTTAAAAAAGCTAAATATTCTGGCTATCAAGTGACTTGATTCTATTAACTTTGTATTTAAATTATGTGCAGTTAAAGCTGCTATAATCAGTATTTGTATGAATAGCAACAGATCACATAACTACTTATATTGTGTAGGAGTCAGTCATAGTGATGAACCCACAGAATATTATTACTTGATTCTCAAGTCCTGTTTGGTTTTGGGGCCTGAAACAGATTTAGGTTTACTCACTGTTCTCATGAGCAAACTACCAATGCTAGAAAGTAGCAAGTGTGAGGGAAAATGTGGTTTAACGCAGCTTTAAATGTACAGTATCTGTTTTGTTTGTAGTTATACTGATGACACCAACTCATGCTGCTTTGACATAAAAAGGTGAATGTGTTATTCCTTTTTTTTTTGGCTGCGTTCACAGCAATTGGAGCATCATTTAACTGCTGCACAGAAATCTACTGCGGGAGCAAAGCTGTTTCTGAGCCTGAGGCCAAGGCCGTAACTGACTTCATAGAAAGGCAGAAGGACGACTTCCTGTGTTTCCTCACCATCCACTCCTACGGCCAGCTGCTCCTGCTTCCCTATGGACACCCCAATTTTACCGCCCCCAACTATGATGAGCTGGTATTTTCATCTCCAAACACAGCTATGACTAAGAATGAACATGCACAAACAATATTCTTCCTAACATCACATAACAGTTCAGCACAAACAGTGTTTATGTATTTTTATAGCCTGATTATGACTCTCACTGAATGCTTCTACTATCATAAAGATAACAAACGGCATATTACCATAGGAACTGAGCTTTGGCAGATTGTAAACATCCACGGCGAATGAAACAGTCAGCTAAAAACACGTTAACATTCATTTATTTCAAGGTCTAAATACTGTTTGAATATACAGCACAGTAGAGTAGTGCAAGGCGAAATGCATTAGGAGTTCACACACTGAATACAAATGACACAAACAACAGATGTCATTAACATACTCAGCATCCAGGAGCAGTGATCAGCCAAGACAGAGCAGACCTGAGGAAGCTGTGAAACACTGATAGTGGAAAACAAGGGGCTGCTTGTTGTTAGTACAGGAGACTGGAGCAGGTAACAACCCAGTGGAGAGAATCAAGAATTCAAAGTACATCATCATCTCTTGCTTGTCAGGATGCAAAGTTCAATTAGACTTTTATGGACAATGTGACAAAGTTTTCAGTTATGAATCTCTGTTATCGCCTCTCCATCTCTCTCATATAGTTTAAAATCCATCCATCCATCCATTTTCTGAACCGCTTAATACCTGTAGGGGTCGCGAGCGTGCTGGAGCCTATCACAGCTATCATTCAGCGAGAGGCAGGGTACACCCTGGACATGTCACCAGTCCATCGCAGGACATAAACATACTCTCTGACAGACGACCTATTTCTGTACTGCTAATTATATTAAATTGCCAGTCTCCTAATACACCGATACAGATCTGCAATCTCATAGCAGCCTATAACTAAAATGTTGTTGATATTTTTTACCATGTAAATTGTGGTGATTTGGCAGACGCAAATCTGACTGATTTCAAATTTTATAGGTAAAATGTATTGATTAGTTGCTTCTTGTTCTGTCTGAGCACAAAAAGAAATGGTGCAGTGCAATTTCAAAGATGGCTTCATATCTCACTTTGTTATGTCACAGCTATAATATTAGTCACAGGACCCAGTCATTTTCTTGTCACTAATAGATCTACTAACACAAAGTACAAAGATCTACTATAATGTACAGGAAATTGTAGTAATGGAAAAAAGTCCCCTCAGTTAAAATATTACATGCTTGCTAATACACACAAACCCAGTTAGCAGGAGCTATAATCACTATACTTTAGCTTACTAAAATATTTAGCAAGCTATTTTACACGTCTTCCACTTAGTAGTAGTCAACTTAGTGTAAAACATCTTCACATATAGAGCGCTGTGCTGTTATCTCAGGATATTTAGAATCAAATGTTTCATCCTCAGATGAAGGTGGGTTTGGCTGCAGCCGATGAAATTAGGAAAGTCCACGGGACGAACTACAAAGTAGGAACCTCACCGGATGTGTTGTGTAAGTACATCCAGGAGAATGATAATGGAAATGAATGCGGGTAGATGGAACAAAATAACATCTGTACACTCCTTTTACAGATCCCAACTCTGGCTCATCCAGAGACTGGGCTCGGATGCAGGGGATCCCATTCAGCTACACCTTTGAGCTGAGGGATAATGGGACATTTGGATTTGAGCTGCCTGAGGATCAGATACAGCCAACCTGTGAGGAAACCTATAAAGGAGCCCTGTATATCATCACCTATGTCCACGATAAGACCTTCAATGCTGCTGTGGCCGCTGCTGCCGCTACCCTGTGGACCCTGCTGTTAGCGATGGGTGTCACGATCAGCACCACGCTGATGTGAGGTGGAAAAAAAACTGCTTCACAGACGTTTTCAGTGACAGTCGTCTCCTATGTGCCACTAGTATTAAAGGGCGACTTCACAGATCTTCAGCTTGCTTCCTGCCGTTCTAGTTTGGACAGCACATGTATATGAATGAAAAATGCTAAACTAAGTCCAGTGTATTTAAGACACAGTGTCTGTGGGAGATTTGTATCCACATTTGAAGTAGATTTTTTTGTGTGTTTGTGATAAATAGTAACTTGAAAAATGATTAATTTGTTGGCTAGAAACATTATAAAGTGTCATTGACAGATCTGAACATTGTATATGTGTTAAACTTCCATAAATGTGATACTGAATTGTTATTATATTTGCACATGTATTCATGTGAGTCTTTCAAACTGTTGTTTACTTGATGTGCATTTTAATTTTTACAGTACAATGCTTATCTGAATAATATCAGTCAATATCAGCCTTACATACTAAATAAAAATACATTAATCTTGTTCTGTATTTGTAAAAACTATTTACAAAAAGCTGTGCAGTAACAGAACAACACTGTGCTGTTGATAGAACAGATCTGTATAACAACCGTTAAGTCAGTTTTCCAAAGTTCAGTTTGTGTTCGATTCGCTCCTGAAAGGCCGGAAGCCTTGTTGCCTCAGACCGGCTAAGGCGAAGAAGAGCTCCTCCTCGGGTGGAAACTGGTCCCAGCGTGTCCACGTCCAACCTTGGATGGAGAGAACCACACATTCAAAAACAGATTTTTCCTGATTTAGAACTTGCTGAATGGTGGCATATCCTTCAGACATACCCTCATTTTTCTCTGGTTCCAGGTTCTCTGGCTCTCCTGACTGCTCCTTGTCCACTTCTCCTTGCATGATAATGGTGACGTAGTGATACTCCTGCTCTAATCTGATGGAGTTGACCACTGATGCAAAGTGGACATTGGCCAAACGCAGCCCAGCTTCCTCCATCACTTCCCTCTCAGCACATTCTTCCCATGTCTCTCTTTAAACAAAGAGAGTTTATTTAACCATTTCAGGACAGGTTATACAGTAGTTACCTGAACTGTGATTTGAGGAACATATACAATAACGTTACTAACTCTTCACTCCTCAGTCTTTGCTGTTTTTCACACAGATCTGAAATAATAAGATTATTATTACCCTGCCCCACTACTTTACACCAAACTCCGTTTAAAAATATTACAAATTAGTTATTTAGCACAATTACTTTGCAGGAACTTCTAACATCGCAGATTCAGAACATTTGCCAATATTTGGTGAAATTTCGGCGTAATAATTATTATTGTAAACTAGTTTACTGTCATTATAATTTATATTATACATGTATTATTTTAAAAGTGTAGCATTATGTATTGTTATAAAAGAGATGTTTGTTAAATAATATGAACAAACATTCTTTGAGTCACATATAAACGCTACTTACAAAGTGCATATTTCTGAATGAAGTTAGCTAAAGTTAGCTTCCTACCCAAACTCCAAATGACCGCCGGGGAGCTGGTACAGCCCTTCGCCAACTACACCTTTCCGTTTTCCCAGAAGGACACAGCCGGGGTGGGCTAAGTTTGTAACCAGGACCCCGACCCCGACTCCTGGACGTTTCACTGCTTTACCTGACATCGGTGCAAAATCTATAACGTCTCATAAATGAGACAAAGCTAGCTAAAACTGTGCCGCGCTGAGGAATACACACACACACGTGATGCAAGATGTTTCACCTCTGTGTACTTCCGTCATCGTTCAGAAATCGTTAAGGGAGAACATGTCGTGTCCTTTTCTTGCCAGCCCAGTAGATTATTGTTTAGTTAATGCGCGCAAAAATGACTTCTGCCAAACAATGCTCCAGTCACATAGCTATATGAGTAATAGACACTTTATACACCACTTTACTGTGACAGGTGCACTCTCTTGACACGTGAACACGCTTTGGCTGCACGCCAGGGTTCAGGTGCATGGATTTCCTGATACCAAACCTTTAACGTGATTGGACAGTAACAACTCAGCAGTCTGACTATACAGTAAACCCACTTTACAGGTAGACCTAATATTCTGCAGGAATTACAGCGTTTATCACATGTTAGTACAGTAAATTGTTATTTACGGTTGGTTAATATAACGTTTTTTTGCTTGTTTCCATAATCCTGGAAGGTGTAGTGCTTTGAGTATTGTGGACATCAATGTATTTTATTATACTGATTCATTAAAGCTTGTAGAATAAGCTCACTGCTTGGTGCTTTCTGCTTCCCTCCGCTCCTCCTGCCAGCTGTCAGCAGCTCTGGTACACACACTGTTCCTCCACACAGCATCTGCAATACAGTGACACTTTTACTGTACAACAGCCGACTTTTTAAAACTTAGAGGACACCTTGTTGTCGCTCCCTGTCTAAATATAACAGTAGTTTGAATCAAGCTAGAAGTGGGAGTGTGAGAAAACTGATCTTCTAGCAGCTGGTTGTGACTCTGTGGTTATGCTGACTCAGTCTGTGACAGTAATTTCATTCCTCATCATTCCTGAAGTTCTAGATAAAACTTTACAACAACACTTTTACAACTTACTTTACATTTTTTACTGTATGAAAGAGAAAAATGATGAAAAGAGGCCTAATGAACAGTTACGTTTCCATCAGTATTAACCATCTAATCATGTAATATTAATACACAAAGTACTTTTTTGTTCTACATGTGTCTTTTCATGGTGGTATTGGTACATTAAGGACCTGAATACTTCCACCACCTATAAAACGATTGGTCCATTCACAGCATTAATCTCGTGGCATTTTGCAGTTTTCCACCGACACCTGTTTTCCCCGCTAAACCTGCCTGGTGGCTCTGACCCCACCCAGCTCACCTCTCCCTGCTCTCACCTAAGTGCCAGCATTTTCCTTCTGTGAGTCCAGACTGAACCTACCTCTTTACATCTCTGGACCTTTCTCTCCACTGTTCTGCTTTATATTTCTGGAAACTTCTAAGCTTCACACTTGCTATTTATTTCTCTATATTTTATTCACTTGGTTTCTTGTTTTCATTTTGCCTCACTGTGTCACCATGAGTAGTAAGCTGTGGACAGAGGAGCAGTTTAACTGCCCTGTGTGTCTGGATCTCCCCAACGATCCAGTCACCATCCCCTGTGGGCACAGCTACTGCATGGCCTGCATTAAGGATTACTGGACCAAGGATGACCCCAAAGGGATCTACAGCTGCCCTCAGTGTCGCCAGACCTTCTGCCCCAAGCCCTCCCTGTCCAGGAACACCATGCTGGCTGAGGCTGTGGAGCAGCTTCGCAAAGGGGCCCTCAAATCTGAAGTTCGTGAGTCGATGCGTAGCGCCCGTGGGGTTGCCTCCTCTTCATCTAAATCCAAAGGGAAGCTGTCCTCCGCTGAAGTTCCGTGCGACCTGTGCAAAGGGGAACAGCAGGCAGCAGTCAAGAGCTGCCTGGTGTGTATGAGCTCATACTGTGAAACTCACCTGCAGCCCCACCGGACCAAAAAGGCCCTGAAGCAGCACGAGCTAATCACACCCACAGGCAACCTTGCTGAGAAGATTTGCACCCAGCACAAGTACCTGCAGGAGTTCTTCTGTCGCCAGTGTAAGATGTTCATCTGCTGGCTGTGCACCAGCAACCAGCACAAAGACCACGACTGTGTGTCCACGAAGGTCGAGCGCTTGGAGAAACAGGTACACTGGGGGGGCCAGTAATGATTTTAAGTGATTCAGTCAAATTCAAGTGCGTCTGTGTGTGTATGAGTGTGTGTGGAAACTTTCCCCTTTACATTACCAGCAGCACACTGTCAAACCAGTTGACTTCATTCTTGCATGTGTAGTGTTCCTGCTCCTGCCCTTAGCTTTGTTTTCTGTCACTGCTGCTGCTTCTGGGTACGACCGTGTCTCCAGTCAGGCGGAAGACATTCCTAACTACATTCCTGTCCATGCTCCACCTTCACGTGTTACAGCGGTTTCTTTGTGCTTTTCTTTGTCTCTGTGTGTGAGATCAGTGGGGATTTATTTTGTGATGTCATCTCTTTACGTGTCCCTCTGTAGAAAATGGTGTCAGAGTTACAGGCGGAGACTCAGAACAGACTGAAAGTCAGAGAGCAGGAGCTGAAAGACATGAAGAAGATGATGGAGGGGATAAAGGTTGGTTCCCTTAAAAGTTCACTTACTGTTCTGGTTGTGTATTTTGGCGTATTTAGATACAATCTCCTTATTTTCCTCTGGCTTGCATGTGCAGCGTTCTTCAGACAAGGTGCACAGTGAAACAGAGCAGATGATGTCAGAGCTGCAGCGCTCAATGGAGCGACTGCAGGAGCTGCTGGACGAGGTGCTGGATCAAGCCGTCCTGGAGAAGATGGGCCGGGCCGAGGAGGTGGTCGACAGCCTGGAGGCTGAGATCAAGGAGCTGAAGAGGAGGGACACAGAGATGAGGGACCTGGTCCGCTGTGAGGACCACATCCACTACCTGCAGGTACATTGGGCCAGTTCATAAAGGGGAGAAGGTAGTATAGCTGAATGGCTTGTTGAAACACATGCTCCAGCGTGGTCTACAACATGTGATCTTAAAACAAAATTAGTCTAACATATGCATGTTTTCTAAAATTCTTCTTTCAGACATATGAGTCCATGTGCAGCCCGCTAGAGTCGGGGGATCTGCCCCCTGTAGTGGTCAATCTAGAAGCTTCCTTTGAGCCAGTACAAGACACCATCCTGGACCTCAGGGAGCGAGTGGAGGACCTGTGCAACCAGGACCTGGGCAAGATCACCAAGCAAAGTCTGTTACTGAAGTGCTTTCATGTTTACGTGTCTAGTTTTCTTTATGTCTCATCTTTTTTCATCTCATTCTCCTTTCTTTTTTTTCCAGTCAATGACACAACACTGTTCACTCTGAAAGACTGTAAGTTTGCAACATGTGTGTTTTCAGTGTGAGTGTTAAAAAAAAAAAAGCTGGAGTTGTGTTGAGCCTCACTGACTCCTTTTTATCTTCCCCAGCAAACCGGAGCACAGGGCAGAAAGTGATTCTTAAATGTGAGTGTGAACGTGTTTTAGGACTACATTTCCCATGATCCTTAAAACTTTAGAACTTTATACAAATTATTGATTTGGTTTTTTTCACTAGTGTTTTCTGGACTGGGTTCCCGCAACACAAACAATCGCTCACAGGGTATGTACCATCACTAAGTTATATATATATATACAGTATATATATGTGTGTGTGTGTGTGTGTGCATGTGTGTAGTAAATACATGATTTCTTTGCATGTCTTCTAGCTTCTTCACCTAATATCTCAGTTGGAACACAGAGTACAGACAGGCGAGGACTTGGTACCCTCACTTATTATACTATATGTATTTGTACTAAAATCACAAGTAATTCTGTGTACAGCCACTGTTAAATATTCCTATTCTCTTACTCAGGCATAGGCATCAAAAGTCGAGATGTGAGGAGCAGAGACACACCACGAGGTCAGTCTGTGCTTGTTGTTGAATTTACCTCAAACCTGCAGTGTGAACCTCTACCATGGATGATGCAGTAAAAACCTTTGCACTTGCAAAGTTGGTTAATATGAAGTTTTACCAAGTGAGCAAGTTTTAAATCGCACTTTTTCCTCGTTGCAGACAGAGGAATCATGAGCTCAATCAGACCTCGGGACAGACAGAGGGGAGGGGAACGAGAGACAGGTGGGTTCATCTTGCTTTGACTGTTAGAGGCTGAGACTTACTGGTAATATTAGTTTGTTGCCTGTTCCTTCCAGTGAAGAAGAGATATTAGCTTTTGAGGTTGTGGCTCATGAACTTTGGAAGATTACTTGTGATGTGGCTCTGGAGGAACAGCACCAGGGTTGAGAAAATAGCCCTGATGATGTGTAATCCAGGAATTAGTTCACTTTCGTGTGAAGAATTCAACTTAACATAGATTAACATTACTCATATTAGACTAATTAAGAAAATATTATGAAAATATATATTAATCCTAACTTTGATCTAATATGTCCTCCAATACAGTGAGGGAGACCAACCCAAGAATCAGCCCTAGACCCAGTCCAACTCCTAGCCGCAGAGAGTCCCACTCCCTCTGGAGCAGGTCCAGTCAGAGTCAGGCTGCCCCTGCTGCAGATCTGAACCAGACTCCAATCCCAGCCAATCCCAGTCCTGCACCAGCTCCTGCACCAGCTCCTGCACCAGCTCCTGCAACAACTGGAGGTACAGTACCTACATTTCTATTCAGTAGAAACACATCCTCAGAATTGTTGTCACTTGCTGCCACCAACTGGAAAAACCTGTACAGTGCAGCGCTGACAGACACTAATGAGAACGTAACATCTGTTGGATACCATCAGGTTTCAGTCGGATGGCGTCAATCACCAGCATCTTCCGATCCCATCGGCGTGGCACCAACCAGGCCACCCCAGCTACCCCATCCAATAACACCCTATCAGCAGCAGGAAACCAGTGTAAGGCCTGACTACAACTTCATTACTGAAACAATAGAAATCTGAACCTTCTCTTGGAGGTATCATACTTAAAGCTTTAAAACTTTTTGCTTAATGAAAGGTGAAAAGATGCATCAGCTCTGACCTGTCCTGCAGGTCGGCACCTGTATTTTGCTCACATCTAGTAAGCAGTGTCCCAGAATGCTGCATCAGCCCTTTGGATCTTCAAATTAATCTCAGATTAAGAAATTAGTTTGCATTAAACAGCGTGTATGCAGATGAGATTTTGTACTAAGTGTGTGACTCTGGCTATTCTCATCAGGGGGGATGGCTGCTCTGCCTGAAACACCAGCAGAAGGTAAGAACTTTACAGTATTAAAAATTACTGTCTGACATTTTCATGTGTTTCATTAATGTACTAAACACCATTTCTGATTGGACAGTCAACCCCGGTCTCTTCTTGGACTCAACCACCACTGACTCCATCAACCACATTGCTACTCTCCCTGGATGTGAGTTTACGTCCTTCACTTTTGTGGTTTCTCTGATTAGACAGGGCATGGTATATTCTTCTTTATGCATGATCTGACATCTTGTTGTTGTTTGTTTTTTTCCCAGTGAGAGAAATCAACATCGACAGTATCCAGGCCCCAGAACCGAGAACCAGAGATGAGTTCCTGCAATGTAAGTATCAATGTTGGATTACGATAGAACGTTTAAGATATTCAATAGGTAACTTACTGGAAAACACACAACAAACCATCCTCACTCAGTCCGTGTCCCTTTACTAGCTTCTTCCAGAACATTTAGCCTTATTATAGGATTATGATCGACAGATCATTGCTCATTCGTCATGGAGATGGACAAGCAAGCTCTGTAGATGCACTTTCAGGAAACAAACCCGACTCAAGGTCAACTTGTTTTTTTCCTGGAGCTGTCCAACGTATCACATGGTCTTCATCAAAAACCAGCAGGGATGAGATATTGTAAAAGTGCTATTAATAAAACCATAAAGCTGCAGAGCTACTCTGTCAGCACGTCTCCAGGACAACTGAGCGGCAGATATCTGCTGAAGAAGACCATGTGATACGGTTGAAAGAAGCTAGCAAGTGGGCCTTGAGTTGGGATTAGTATTTTACGTGGTCAAGAATAAACTTAGTCTTCAAGAACACGTTGATAAGAGTTCATGAAATCTTCTCTCTTCTAGTCTCTGTCGCCATGACCCTTGACCCCAACACAGCCCACCGACGGCTCACTCTATCTGAGGGCGACACCAAAGCCACACTGCAGGCGTCGGCGCAGCCCTACCCAGACACTCCCCAGCGTTTTGACGGCTGGACCCAGGTGCTGTGCCAGAGTCCGTTGTATGACCAGCGCTGCTACTGGGAGGTGGAGTGGAGAGGCCGGGGCTCCTCTATGGGTGTAGCCTACAAGGCATTAAATAGGAAAGGCTCCGACGCCAGGTCAGGGCTTGGTTACAACGCCCAGTCCTGGACCCTGGAGCTTTCGGACACCTGCTGCTCTGCCATGCATGACAATGTGAAGAAGGACATACCGGTCACCTACTCTCCACGTGTGGGCATCTACCTGGATCTGTCCATGGGAACGCTGGCGTTCTACAGTGTGGCAGAGAGCATGACACACCTGCACACCTTCCGTGCCAACTTCACCCAGCCGCTTTACCCTGCCTTCGGGGTGGGAAGTGGAGTCGGCGTGGGTCTGGATTTTGCTCTTGGCCAGTTCAGTTCCAGCTCTGACAGCATTAAGATCTGTCCCATTTAAGGATGGACCCTGGAAGGTGTAGTAATCACTGAAAAACTCCCAGGACACAGTGGCTGAACTTTATTTTAGCGTCTGGTTGGACCTGTCTGACCTTTTTTTTTTTTATATTTTAAATGCACTTGGAGAAAGACGTTTCTGTTTCACAAAAAACCAACAACGAAGACTCCTGCATTCAAAAGATTTAAAAAAACTGGTATGGTAATTGGACTACTATGATTATGAAATAAGTGAGTGCCCAAAATGAGCTTTGGACATCAATTACCTTCTTATGCACACATGTATGTCTTGTTCAAACAAGCTAAACTGTTCAAAGTGTTTAGTGTTTCATATTAAATAAATATTACTAGAATACTGTATATTCATACATATATGTATATAAAGACAGATCCTCAAATAAAAAAAGGAGTTGTTTAGATTTATGATTCATATTATTATATTGCATGTACTATTATTACTGTACTGTTATTGACCACAATGTAATAATTTATTATGAGAGATTAATTTGGAAAATGTCAGGTTTTAGATTTTAGCAGTTTCTTTCATCAAGTTCATCAAGAGTGATCAGTGAGTCGGTGGCTTCATTTCCATTGCTTTATTTAAAAAACAAAACAAAACTGAATAATAATGACAAATAGTTTTCCAGACAATTAAGATCTTAGAGGGGAGACACAAAGAGTTGAACCTTCTGCTTAACTGGAAAAGACGGGAAATGACAACTAGATATGAACAGCGTGTCTTGTTTCCTGTTCTCTCCACACTGCAAAATAGGCACAATATGTATCAATCAATATTACAAGTACTGGTTTCTTCAAAATAAAATAACACTTTTGGTTGGATTTGATTCCCTTCTGTTGGCCACATCTAGACACAGAAAGCAAACAAAATATATATTCCTACATATATTAAAATATTATGCTAAATTTTCCTCATTAATGTGTTAGAATCTACATACTTCAAAGTCATGTCAGTAAAACATAGGTTAAAAATGTAAAAGTGCAGTAACTGAGTGGGGGCTGACAAAAAGGACAGCAGCAATAAAGGTAGAGGGAACATAAAACATGAGCTCTAATCTTCCCTATGACAAGAAGTTAAATGTTATAAAGCAGAATGAAGGTTTATCCTACAGTAATAGTCTGCTGTTACCTTTGGATAACCCTGAGACACATATTACACACACAAATAAACACTCATAATAAACCTGGGTGTGACATACAACCAAAATAGTGTCAGTGGTTTTTCCCTTTAAACAGACTGAACCTAAATGCCCATGGAGAAAACCCAGGTTTGAACCTTCCTGCTGTGCGACGACAGCTTTAACTACTGTGCTGAAAACAAACTAGAAAATTCCTAGTTTTCTCCAAAAGCCGGAGGCTGTGGTGAAAGTTTGGGACCAAGCAGTCATCTTCAGATGAATCAAACTCAGTGAGCGCAACCAGGACATTTATACAAACGTGGCTTCACAGAAACACAAATCAGAACAGTGCTGGCTTCTACTTAAGGCCTCATACAATTAAAAAACACACAGCCAGGACCTGAAGAAAGCGGCAGACCCTTCTTTATCCTGGTGTCTGATTTGGTTCTGACCTCACCCATCTGCCAACAGGTGCATGCTGGGGCTTCTAGGAAAGTCATTTTTAATGTGTCATGCAGACACTTGCAAGAGGTGGAAAAAGGGGCACTAAACGTGGATACATGTGCAACAGTGACATAGGGTAAAATCATATTTTAACACTGGCATGTTGTCTGGCTTTATGCTTTTACTAGCACTTAACTTCTTATCCTCAAGTAATAAAAGCAAGTTGCACTCTGACTATAAAGGATTTTATGTGCTGAGGCAGCGGTTCCATTAACTGTGGTATGACTGGACAGCATGATACTGTTTTATTACAGACTGAAGCTTTCCAGCCCACTACACAACAAGCCCTTGGAATAAACAGGCTCTGGATGCACACTTCTTATCTCCCTTACTTTCATTGTTCCTTCTCCTTCACTACCGACGTACAGACACCAAACTCTCACTTCCTTTCATTTATTTACTTGCATATGTTTCCCACTCCACTTCCACAAACCTTCATCCACTTACATGATTTTTCCTCCGTTTCTGCCTGAACATCCAGAGCCTGACAGGACAACTACTGAGCCTAAAACATACTCGGCTGAGAAGGTACAGAGAGCTGATTAGGCCAATCCAGAGGCAAGCAAAGGCCTTAATAACTAGCATAATGGCAAACATCTACACACAGACACTGCGGTATCACTAAAAACAGTCAGTTTAGTTAAATTGTGCTTTAAATTATAAAGGAGGGATTGTTCTGACCAATGATGTCCCGGCTCCTCTCTCCAAAGAGAGAAAGAAGGAGAGATGATGGGTGTCTAAAGGAGAAGGTTCATGTTGTGGAGTGCCCCCCCTCCTGTCCACCGCTCTCTTCATCGTTTGGCTGAACTTGACGAGGGATGGGACATGGATGCAAGATGCCGGCGTCGTTCTTTAAGATTTCCCCATGATGGAGGAGGGAGGGCCAGGGAGGTGGGGTGAGGAGGAGGTGTGGGGTTACTTCCTGACTTTCCCACTCGGGCACCGATCATAGCCGGGAGGCTCTGGTTGCGTCTGAGACCGTCTAATAGGCTCCCTCCGCCTGTTGACACAAAAGTAGCAGAATCCTGGCGAGGAACTAAAGCCTCAGACTCTGGACCGTGGAGCACTTTAGTGAACCCCAGCCGCCGCAGCCTCTCCACCAGGCCCACGCTGACTGGGTCAGGCCTGGCATGGCTTGACTTAGAGGAGCGGACAGGAGCTGGAGTTTCCTGGGAGGGACTCGGTAAATCAGGATGTGGGGCACGGCCCAGATTTAACCCGTAAACATCCTGGAGGAAAAGCTCTGCAGGCCGCGAGGCTAGGAAATTGTCAGGTGGATGCTGTCGGGAATCTATGGGCACAGGAGAGGGAGCAGGGGACTGGGAGGGGGAGTTAGGAGGTGTGCTTGGCAGGAGGCGGAAGAGGGGTTGCTGGGAAGCAGGCCTCGGGGATTGCGGGGGTGTGTCAGTGGACACTTGTGCAGAAATGCCCCTCTCCAGAACCAGCTTTGCCAAGCCACTGGTGGCCACAGCAGGGCGTCGAGGTGGGAAGGAGTCACCCAGACTCAGCCTGCACGGAGTCACAGGGGTGCTGGGACCCGTCCTCATGGAGCTGGGCGTGTTGGCCAAGAGAGACGACTGAGAACTGAAACAGACAGACACTGGTGAAAAGGTGTAGTTAGAGTGGTAAAGAGGACAGAGCTTAATGAACAGCCAGTTGCTTCTACACAGACTCTCTGTGGATCTCTGCTCCATCTAAACAGCAGTAGTTTCAATTAAAACTCTTTATTATAGTTTTACCTTGGGGTGACCTGCGTGACATCACTGGGGTGCAGGATGCGGCAGGTTGTGAAGGTGTAGGTAGAGAAGGTGGAACTCTGACACTTCACTGGATTTTGGACTGAACACACTGAAAGCAGATCAGATAATGTGAAAAACAAAGTCACTTCAAACGGCAACAATCAGCAGTGCTCATGCAAAGACTGCTAGCGTTTACCAGAGGAGGATGTTGATGTTGACACTGAGGTACAAATCTGACTGACAGCAGCAGCTCCTGGAATGGACAGAACTGAAAGGCTGGATGTCTCAGTGACATGAAGAGGTGTGGAGGTCAGCTGGAGGTTCGATCTGACTGAGGGGGACGTGGCAGGTGTCTGGAGGGAGGGGGAGAGAGGTGGAACAGGCAGAGGCGACACAGAGTGTTTTCTGTTGTTCCTCTCCTCTGGTGTAGATGAGCATCGCACCTTGAAGGTGATTCCACCCTCCTCCTCTTCCTCATCCTCATCTTCCTTACTCCGTTCAGATGCCCCCTTCTCCTGGACGCTGATGCCTCTGTGCTCTTCATCCTCCTCATCCTCCTCCATGTCAGACAGGTGATAAACAGCATCCTGAGCCAGTGGGCGGAAACCCTTAGTCACTACCCCAGGATGTGGGTCCAGAATGGTGGCCAGGTGAGGTTTGGCCAGCTGTTGCCAGTGGTGGAGCGTCAGTGAGCCTGAAAAATGAGTCAGAATTTTTTCAGCTGGATAAACCTCAGCAGCTGAAAATCTAGCTCATTTATATCCATTGTACTAGTAAACAAACTGTGTGTAAATGAAGTCTAATTTGGTAGTTGTTGATACACTTTAGCTTAAGGCCTACCAAGTACAGCTGGACGGATTCAGTTAACACTTTACCTTCCATGGGCTTGACAATCTGCAGCTTCTCAGGTAAGAAGGTCTTAAAAACGCTGGAACCGAAGGAGAGTTCTGACAAGTTCGAGAAAGAGGAGAGCACGCTGCCCATCGGCGAGTTGCAGCAGCTGCCCTCCCCGTCTGCCTCCGCTCCTGCCAGGGCCTGAAGCTTCTTCTCCCGCTCCGCCTGAAAGAACTGACGCTCAGACAAGAAGTTTTGTCGTCGTAGCGACAGCCGGTGGAGGGCTTTGGTGAGGTCGTTTCCTCCTGGTTCCCCAGGCCGGCCCACTCGTACCTCGTCCCTGCAGACACATGTTTTTTTTGTTTAAAAAAAAAAAAAAAAGTACAAATTTCATTCTTACGGTAAAATTTAAGGAAGTTGATGTGGTTTGTAGTGTACCCTTGGGTGGAGTGGAAGGGCTGTGCAGTCATCACTAGAGAACTCTGTCCTGAGCCAGGGATAGGAGGGGTGGCCAAAGCTGCCCGTGACGCTGAGGCATTGACGGAGCGGACTGTCTGGAAAACTCGCTTCTGGGATATTCTGCAAAGAGGAGCGGTCGAAGGTCAGAGACGATGCCACAAATGGACATGCTACTGTGGGAAACTGAACCAGAGTTCCTGCCCACACACACATCTGGGTTTCTAACCTTTGGTCCTGAAAGGCAGTCTCTTCCTCCACACTCAGCTCTCTCCTCATGGTGCCCTCGATCTCTGCTGCCAGGGAGTCCTGCACACACATGAACACACGTGAACACACGTGTAAGTGCTGTCGAATGATTAGACTACCACACAAAATAAATGATATTTCACCCAGCCAACAGTGTGATTTAAATATGATCACAATTTCTCAGCGCTGCTGTTCTCACCATGGGGTAGAGGCCGTAGGAAGGGTGCCTTCTCATCCCGGCAGAGGGAGTGTTTTTACTGCGGAGTTCTTTAATTTCCTCCTGTGACTCATGGAGCATCTCGACACATTCTGCATTCCTCTCCGCCAGCTCGTTCAGCTGCGGCACACACAAGCAGTGGGTTGTGAAATTATTTTCTTCAATGAATTCATACAGAAACAAATGACATGGTTTTAATTGTGATTTAAATTAGGCATCCACTTAGACTGCAAATGTAATTTAATTTGTGATGCTCCCTTCTTCAAATTAATTACTACATTTATTAAAGGATTTACATAATTACTTATTTAAAGATTAGTATCATAATTTCTTGTTTTAAGAATTTAATGTATAATTACAATAATCTTTTTTTTTTTCCAATTTAAGAATTTATTAAAATGAGGAACTACATTTGCATTAAAACTGAATTAAATTGGTCATGGAATTAGATAGTATAGTAGATAATACATACATAAACACTTTTATGGTGCAACATCTGTGATTGTGTCTTACATAGGACCAATGTAAATTGAACTGTGTCTGCATGACATTGTACCTCTGCTGTGAGCTGTCTCTGAGCGTCTTTGGATGCCTGCAGGTGGATCCTCAGCTCCTCTTTCTCCAGAGCCAGCTGTCCAGAAACCCAGACACATTGTTACACACAGTGATTAAAGTCAGATAGATAAGAGAATCCTGTGTTGTGATGACAGAGAAATTTGTACTGTTTAAGCATAGTACAAGACACAAGTCTGGAGCTGATGTTAAATTGGAATTCTAGTAAGAAATTAAATTCAGTCTACCAGCTCCTCCTCTCCTCACCTCCTTCACTCTGTGCTGCAGTTCCACTATCTGGGAAAGCAGCTGCGCAATTTCCTCTTGGTGTCTAAGCAGCTCCTCGTTCTTCTGGGACAGTTCATCGCTCAGAGACACCATCTGGCTATTAGACTCACCTAGGACACACAAACACACCAACTGAAGTTAAAAACCAGCCCGGTGAAATTTAAAATGTGTCTTATCAGTGCAAACGTGTGTGTGCATTACACTCACGGAGCTCCTTGACACAGTCGCTCACCAGCTGCTGCTCCTTCTCCTCATAGGTGATGGTGTCTCTCTTTAGTTTACATGCCTGAAGCGGAGAAGAACCAGCCAGCACTTCCATCATTCATCATTAACAGAAGTTCACACACTATTTCATCTGTCAAAACACCCATTGACCTTAAAGGAACAATAAAGCTTACAGATGTATCAACCTCATGGTAAATCCTCTTGGTCAGTGTGATTACTTCTCGAAATGTGGTTATATTTTAGTGCTTCCCATTTCACTTCCCGTTTCTTTTTTTTAAAACCTGTTTCAATGATTCATCGTCTGAACCAACTACTCTGTATTTGTCAGAATCTCATACCTCAGACCTCAGAGACAGGTTCTCCTCCTCTAGCTCCTGCAGCTTGTTCTGCAGAGACTCTAGTTGGCTGAGTGTGGCTGCAGCACTGGCTCCCCCCAGCGGCTGAGGCTGCCGCTGAGGGGTGGACACGCTAGAGTCGGTCTCGCTCTCCTCGGAGGCGCTAGCCACCATTCGCAGCAACTCCTCCTTCTTACTGAGCTCATGTTGAAGCTGGAGAACCTGTGCCGTGGAGAAGGTTTGGGGACTGATTTGTGCACATATTGCTACTGTCCATAATAAAGATTCAATAACATTTTAGGGAAAATTTAAAGGAATGTTATATCTTAAAATAGACTTTTGTGATCTGGTTAAGCCCCAGACATTTCTGTAAATGTCATAATTTAAGTTATTTGACCTCAAGTCAAACTATCTGAGAAGTTTTCTAGTTATTAACTGCATTAATTATCAATTGATATGAAATTTGATTATGACTGCTGATTTTATTACAGTATACTATGTTAGTCACTTAAGCACTTTGCAAGTGAGAAAAAGTAAAAAACATTTCACAGATCATGTATCTGACCACCTTCACCCTACATTCATGATTTTTATCTTTATTATACCAGGCTTTAATGCCATTTAGATCATCATACTCAAGATACACAACTTCGGGAACAATGTTATAAAATTAAAAATGTTGTTACCTGGTCCAGGGTCTGTGCTAGCTGCTCTTCTAAGGCCTCATTACGTTCCTGAAGCAGATGGTTCCTCTGCAGAAGTGACTGACCGATCCGAGCTGCCAGCTCCAAGTCTCTGTCGCGCTGTGCAATAAGAGCACATGACAAAAAGTTTCAATCAGTTGACAGGAGGCTGAGTAGAAAGCAAACTGATGCAATTGAGGGGACACCTACCTCAGCTAGAAGGTGAGTGACCACTTCAATGTCATTGTAAGTCTTGGTCATCTGCTCCACACGATCAGAACTGAGGACTGATCGGAGAGAAAATGTTATTTTAAAGATACACGTAAACGAAAAACACACACATGCAATCTAGTATGCACATTTTAAGATGTGCATGCAAAATGTGCATTTGTGGAGTTTCACAAACTGATACAAAACATTAAAATATACACTAACACACTATAATCATTCCATACTAATGCATACAACTGTGGCATGCCAGGTTTTGTAACTAAAATATTCTGACCACAAGCAACGTGAGCAGCCAGTTGCTCAAAGTGTGCATGTAGCACCACCAGCCAGTGTCAGGTCTACTGCTAAAACACAAGCGATGCTATGATAGTGCTGTAATTTGCGAGTTCTGTAACTTGGCAATGTGGTTGCTAGTGGTCTGAATGCAAGTTAAAACACAGTATCACCAAAACAGACCACACACACACACACACACACACACACACAATACTACAAGCGGTGTGTATTATGGCAGTCAGCAGACCTACACTACACACACCTATTGTCTATTGTTATCTAAATACATAAAGCAGAGAGGTTTCCAGATTCAAAGTAAGAGCAGAACAGGCATATAGGGAGAGAAAGATACCTTTGGAGAGGCTCTGAGAGCTGGGATGGGAATAAGAAGAGGGCTCCAAAGCAAAATATGCTAGTGCGGGGTAGAAGAGAGAGAAGAATGGAAAGTTCAAAAGGTGTAGAAGAAACCAGCTTTTTGTAAGATGAAATGGACAAAGAAAGACAGAAAGAAAGAAAGAGAAGAAAAGAAATGGCAGATACTGGCATCACAGAGATGAAGCGTCAATAAACCAACTTCATTTAGAAACATTAGTTCATTGAGAATCAGACTCTACACATCAATTAGTTTGGTTCACTTTAGCACCTTAGTGGGTGTCACCAGCACGGCACCGCTGCCTCTTCCACCTGTTTAAAGAGAAGTGGCATCTCCAATCATTGAAACATTGCCTTATACTAAGAGACAGATACAGCCTCACTAGATTTATACTGCTTCATTTTTAAGAATTTAACAAAACCTTCCTCTGTCAACTATTTAGATTGTGATTTAGTTTTGGTAAAATATGAAAATTCAGACGATGGAGATTGATTTTCTTAACTGTACAACAAACTTGCGCATCTCCTCTGTTTTTCCTTTAGTGAATAGCGTGTGGTGACACAATCAATATTTAACCAGAGATTAAATGTAACAAGCTGTATGAATAATGGCACAATATAAATAATGTATAAAGCCTAAATAGTCTGAAGCAAAGTAGCTGTTGTCCAGTAATCTGAGGACCACACTGACCCCTGGATTTGGACATTACACTCCCCTCCAACAACCACTAGCTAAAAATAACCTCTACCAGAGCTATCTATGCTTGAAACAGGAAGACAGATACAGTACACACATTATGCTCTCGTGTTACTGTACATCTGTTTCAAAAAAGTATTTCATACACACACTAACACATGCGCTTTTACCTTCTTGATGGAGTGTGATGTCACTGTGGAAATCATGTCCAAAATCCACTCTGATCATGTTGTACCAAAGACTCAAAAAAGCGGTGTAACTCCAAATGCAGTCGCTCACCACACACACATAACGTTCACTACAGTGGGTTGTGTTTACTTGTAGAAGAAAGTAACTGGACTCTGGCCACAATAAACTGCATAACTAACATAAAGTCAGTTACAAAATGAGTGAAATGAGAACTCTGATATGGACTTATGAGCTGCATACACACAACGGATGACATTGTTAAGTAACACTGTGGACGTCACGATATATGGTTAATTGAACCTTTGACACTACTAAACTCTTGCTGCAGGTTCAACGTGTGTTTATTTGACACATTCTTACACCCAATTCCAAAGTGCAGTGCAGGACATAATTAGCAGAAACTATGTACTTTATACTTCTACAACATCTACTGTTCAAACAGCATATTTACCAAGTCTGTCGGACTCCCCTTCCCTGCTTTCATAACATGACACGAAGAAGAAAACACTCTACACATGCTTTTATCATTATATACAGTAAAAGCATTTCAATATTTAGGGTATTTAAGTGTCAGAAGCACCGTGCTCCAAGTGTTCTCACATATTTAGCACATTTATTACAGGACATTTGTATATTAACATCCCTCTGCGCATGCATCATGTGCTAATAATAGACATTTGAATTTACACTGCAGAACTGGGGCAAGCAGGACTATGAAACCGAACAACCCCCTTACTGCATCTTTTCTGTCTCTAGTGTAACAATTTTAATAAAATCTCATTGACAAAAGCTTCCTGCGTCTATCACCAAACTTCAATCTCCTACAATTTATGCTTGAAATGAAATTCATAGCCTTGTTCAGTCCTGTGCGCTTTTTCCTCAAACAATTACTACAGTTAACAGAATGTCACAAGAACTCTGTTTAAACACACTGAGAAAAATCTGCTCAGCTCATATCAAGTAATGTTTTTAACTCAACAAAAATAAAACTGTAATACAAATTGTGCTTGTGTGAGGAGGAAAAAAAAAAAAAAGAATCGACAGGAAGTCTATCCAAATGTCAACACTGCTCCCACATGCCACAACATGTTTGAATACAAGCACAAGCATAGATTCAGACTTCCTGTCTAAAAACACTCACAGTAACCTACACATGTACAGTACACTCCACCCTGTCGTGTTCTGCCTGACCTTGGAGACACTGCTGGAGGTGCCTCTGCTGTTACGCTGGCTTACATGTCTCTCTTGCGTGCACACAGACACACACAGAACAAGCAACATCCCAACACTGTCGCTCACCTTCCATTGCAAAGCTGTCGTAAATCTCCTCATTGTGAATGTTAAAAACCGGCATGGCTGTCAGCTTCTGTCTTCAATCTCTATCTATGCACTCTGCCCCCCCTTCTCCTCATCATAACGGTTTGTCTCGTGACTCTGGCCCTGGCTCTGAACTCAGCTACACTTAACTCACACACACACACGACACAGACACGGACACACAGAGTATCACAGCAGTCTAACTCAAACCTGCCAACTTACATAAACAGAAAATCCCTGTTATTTTAACTGAAGAGTATGTGTGTTGGATAATATTCATAACACACTTGTCTAATGCACTGAGACACACAGACACACCATCTGTTCATCTGTTTAATGATGTTGCCACAGGCTCAACCAATCAAAAGAAAGTGGGCAAGAAAACAAACATAGACATAAATGTAATGCTCCTCTTCCATACAAATGAACCGACACTTGTATCAGTAAAAAGTTGGTTTGTAAAATACAAACACTTACTCATGTAGCGGAAAGTCTCCTCTGCCAGCATGGGGGAGATGGAGTTGAGCTGGCCAGAGCTTTCATCTGGAGAGCAGCTCGGGGACACCACCCAGTCCTGGCTGTCCGACAGGTAGACAGAGCCCACCGAACCTGAGCCCACCGAGCCGGAGCCATAATGCCTCCCGCTGCTGCCCAGCCCCTCATCTGGTGGTTAAAGCACATCCTGCTTTCATTTTTGATGAATTGAACATTTTTTACTCACTACTCAAATCATTAGAAAATGATCTTCTAGTCAGTACAATGCCAAAATGATTGATCAATTAGTTTACTAATGGGAAATAAATCAGCAAATGTTGTAATAATTAACTGACGTTTTTTAGACATAAAATAAAGAAACGTTTCTGTACTTCCCACTCATCGTGTGTGATTGAGCGTTCCTAGCTGCTGTAACAGTTTCCTGCTGCACAAATTACTGTCACAATCATATTACATTTAGTTTTTAGGTGTATAATGTCTCTCAGAATCACTGCATGAGGAACATTATCTGTATTTTTAAGACCTTGAAAAGACAATTTTGGAAATCATTTTTTAACATTTTAGCCCAGTTCTCATCTAACTTTTACCAAAAATATATGAATATAAAAAAATATGGCCAATAAAAAAAATTATACAATTATTTACACTTTGAATTTAGTATTTATTAAGGACATAATTGTCAACATTCTCTATATTAAAATGTCTTTTTGCTTATAGTTATAGAAAAAGATTCTCCATATGACATCACCTGGAGTTTTTGTGTCCAGATAATGTCATGTTTTATGAGAGGAGGTCAACCAACACTATAAGCAACCAGATGAACTTAACACCTCATGACGTCAATGACTGCTGTCGTTGACTTTTCAGAGTGGATGTGTTTTAAATGTGTTTGTGTCAGGCACTGTGCAAGCCAATGTCCTTCCACTTGAACAAAGCTAGCTAGCTTGGGCCTGATGGTATAGTATAGTTAGCCCTCAGACAGAGCATACTGTATTTCGCGGCAGCAGAAACACTGGCAGGACACGACACCACACAAACCTCCTACCTGTCTCAGTGCTCGACTCTTTCTTTTCCACTGCCCGAGGTTTGACTTCAAACATCCTTGGAGCAGGAGGGGGCTTCTTGCTTGCAAAACACAAAGCTGGGCAGAAAAATGGGAGCCGCTATCGCTGTGATATCACATCCTGTTTCTGTGCTGATGGGTGGTGCTTGTATGCACCTTTACCTGCAACAAAGGAGACAAGTGTAAGTTGTAAAATGAGCAATTCATTGTCCTCATGATGACTGAAAGATGAAAAATTAGAGGCGACTAATATTTCGCTTAATCTGTTGGTGAGCTTGACTGGGGAAAAAGTTGTTATGTTTAATTTTGTTGATAATCATGTCTATTTGGTTGCTGACAACATCCACCTCTTCCCTTGTTCGCCCTGCTCCTTTTCTCCTTACCACTTGGCCGCTGACATTTAATGCCAGATGAGAAAAACATTCCTCTCTCACTGTATGCTGTTGGACACTTAACTGCCACTAGCCTGCTCTCTGACTTTACTCTTTTATTCCAGTGAATCTTTAAAATTGCAATTGTAAGGGTTTCAACTTTTTTCCATCTCCCAGGGGCAAGCTTTGAGATAAAAATCAGTCACAAAGCCTCCACAGGAGGAGATATAGTCACAAAAGCAGACTAGCTGTGATACTGCGACTGTGCCACACACTGTTTTAAGGGAGAAGGCCGAGAGGTCATACAGAATCCTCCCACATCCTGTAAGATATCTGTGTGGGGACTGGTCCAGAATTTACAAAGAGATGATTGAAGAAATGAGACAGGATGCTTTCCCACAACAGAAACGGGAAAATGAAAGGCAATTGAAGAACAGCTGCTGTTGTACTGTAATTTAAAAGTATATTTTTAGTTTGTGCTCTTCAGCTACAACGGTTCATATATTGATTCATATTTATTTCAAATAACCTGCTTAGCAGCGGCAAACATTAACATTTAACATTTAAAATCACATTAGTGCTGCACGTGCATAACATATGAGAAACAGATTCTAAAAAGAACAGGTGAAAAAGCTGCAATTCACCTCTAACAATCATGAATCCTACAATTCCCAAAATGCAACTTAACAGCATGTTTTACTGGATCATCGCTGCTACACGTTGTACGTCACACTCTGTAACTCAATTTTTGTGTTAAATGTGTCTTAAATAAAAACTGAGACACCTCTAATGACATCACTACACAGTGATTTTGTCCTTCCAGAAACAGAGAAGACGAACATAAAGTTCAGCATTCAGCTGTAATGACCCTTCTTAAAAGAATCAAAAACCATTGACTGTTACTTTAATAAGATACTGTTATTTTCAATCTCAGTAACATCTACATCCCAGACATTGACGCTTGGCTTGTGCGCATCCTTATTTATCAGTAAATACGCCTGCAGAAAGGAAGTCCTTGGGCAAAAGTCATTCTCTACTTACATAACAGTGAGGCTGAAACAGAAACGAGATTACCAAGATACACACAATGCTACATCCTGTTTACTACTGGACCGGCAGATACAATCAACTGAACCATAAATGACACTGGTATAGATGCAATGATACTGGAATATAATAATAATAATAATAATAATAATAATAATAGTCACATTAGCGTTAGGCATAGGGGCAATGCTATTCACAAAAATGTATGTATCAGTATGAGCTGGTACAAACTTTATGCATCGGTTCATATTCATCAGAGCAGCATCTTTCAGTTATGCGCATCTTCTTTTCCTTTTATTAAAATGACAGAGCTGTTCTTGTCCAAGTGCCTGTGAGTCATTGCCTGACTAATACAGCTTCTTGCTTATAATACAGCTTGGTATTCTCAGTGAACATTACTGTTGTACCTGAGCCTCATTAGCGTCGTAACAAATAAAAACATCCACTGTGCAGTTAAATCAAAAAAATTAATACATTTGATTTGGTTTTGTGGTTTACAGTAATGGCCACAGACAAACCATTCCCTTTGGTTTAGTGAAGCTTGTGACAAATCTAGAAATCTTTATTGCACATTATAAAAAATGGAAAATGTAAAGCACAGTAATAAACCTGGCACCCTTGACATAAACTCTGTCAAACACAGACAGCAGAGGGATTATATATCCAGCACTATTCTGTCACAGCTGGGCCAGAGGGACTGTCTGCTTACATCAGCTTTTTACAGACTTCATCTCCCTCCGTGTGTCTAATCCAAGCACTCAACCAAAGCTCTGATCCTGAATGACCTACAACCAGTGCAGCATTAGAAATATGACTATCTGAATGCAATGCTCATGTATAAGCTAAGGTCAAATTACAGCACAATGTCAAACGCAACAATGAGTTATTTCCCTTCTGTGTTTGAAACTGTACCCTGACGGTCAAAGTAGGGAAAGGTGTCCTCTTTAGGTTATATTTGTTTTCAGTTGCCAGTTATTTGCCCTGCTTCACTGTCTCCATTTGTACTGCATCACAGCATCTGCACGCAGCCTGTCTTAGATCAGACACGATGGACAGGGCCTGAAGGCTCACTTAAAAAAAAATAGGACAAGGAAAATCAGCATGTGAGTCTGAGTGGACCAGAGACTGGAACATGAGCAGGCACTGCTTGTGAAGCCAAACCAAATGAAGAAAACTGTACAGTTTAATGTAAATACAGCATACAACATCTGATAACATTGGAAACCTACAATGGCCTATATGGCATTCTCTGATACAACTTTATACTGTAACCATTTACAGAAAGTCTGTTTGGAAAAACCTTGATTTTCCAACTTTACTGACCAATAACAAGTGGATCAAGACACAACACCTGCAACTACTTTCTCATTTAAAATGACATCTTTACAAGAAAGTTATTTTTGATCAAACTGCACAGTTACCCAACTTGTTTGCATGTACATCTTCATGTTATTCGGTGCTGCTTCGCTTAAGAGAAGATGTCACCAATTCCAGATTAACCAACTACAGCTTCACATAACACACTTAGCCCATAGATTGCTTCTAGCTAGCGTTTACTGGAAATGCTTATCTCTTTTTATGTCTTACATATTAAGGCCATTAGTTATATGAAAGCTAACATGAGCTGCTGATATTGAAATTCGCAGTGCTAAGCTAACACTACCACTGATTTTGCAGGGAAGCTACGTCATGTGCTAAACCAACATGCCAGTGGACGAGTCAAATGTTAGTCCGTTTAACATAATATCCTTGAATTTAACCTAGTACCGTTTGCATTAAATACTGGGCGTCTAACATTAGCTAATGCTAAAGCCTCACATGACCAGGTTACCTTGACAGTGCTAAGCGAAGATGACAGCTCCACTGTTGCTTCTCGTAGCGTTAGCTAGTCAACACTAAACCATCGTGAGCTCAAACACGCGCTCACGCGGAGAGCACAGGAAGTATTAGAAATAAAAAAAAATCACAATTCATGATCATAAAACTTACCCAATGTTGATATTATTTAACAGCATCAGCATTACATGTCGTATCCGTCAAACCCTTCACCAAAACCTAAAACAAAGGAGGAGACGGGAGGGAGATGGCAAACAGCCACGCGAATCATCAGCGTGCGACAGCAAACTTAATGACGTTTTTATTGAGCGTCAGCTGTCTGTGTCAAATTAAAAGTCCTGTCAAAAGATACAAATATCGGCATATTGGGGATATTATACGGCTTCATAGAGACGTTAAAACGCGTTACCTTTGGCATACTCTATATAATTTTGACGCAAAATGAAAAAAACATGAGCTTTACAAACAAAACGTCCTTTAAGATATCATATTTTCCCTTGTATTTTATCTTGTTTACGTCGAAGAGATTCAGTCGATGGGAGAAGGTAAGTAGCTTCTTCAAGTAAAGACAGTTTAAGCTATATAACGCTCCTTTTGTAACTCAGCTATCATTAGCCTAACTTAATGCTTGAACAATGACAAATACTTGATATTAATAAGCCCAGTTACGAAATGGGAGACCTACGTGATGACTGTTGTTTTTGTGTGACGTTCTCACAGTAAAAAAAACAACGTTGTAATAAAATAATGTTTCCAGTGAGACTGTACATGTTTGCTAACAGTCACGTTAAATGGCTACATAAATATTGGCTCCAATAATAGTTGTCCTCTGATAAAATGGCTGCAGTTAATGTAACCTTGAAGTGGAGTTTGATCATTTTATTGCGTTTCTTGGACAGTGATCAACACATGAAGCTTCTTTTAGCACATGAACACAGATGCAGCTGAATGGAGAGTTTTACTGCTCATGTGGAAGCCCTGTAACAAAACACCGTTTTCCGGGCTTCTCTGCAGTTTTCCCTCAGATGTTAACGCCTGTACTGACTCGGTTAGTCCGGGGTCTCCGATGGTGAATTCCTCGTCCTCAGATCTCTAGATCAGTCGATGCAGCCAGGTAAGCAGCAGACGGATGGATGAATGGGTGAGGTTGGATGGATGCTGGCTTATTTCCAGTCTAGTGTGCGATTGTCCGTGTGTCTCAGATTACACTGCTGCGCTTCACCCTCCTGTCTCCCTCCACCGCGCTCGGTCTCCTGCAGCCTGTGAGCGGATGAATGCCGAAGTCTGTGATTTTACCGTCGCCAACAGGACTCCATGTCTTTCTTGGTAAGAACACCGCGATGCACGGGGTTTTGCATTGAGTCTTGGTGCGTGTCGCTGAATTGTGACCTAATAGATGTATAGTCACGAATCATCTGGCTCATGCTGGCGCCTCTGGTGTGATATGGTGACTTCAGTTAAAGTCTATGTAAAAAGAACAGCTGATATAAAACTGATCAGTGTGCTATTATTTTTACACCTGATGTTTTGCGCATTGTTTGGAGTATAGGCACCATTAAAGTTGGTTTGAAAGCTGACTGAATGTGCATTTGCATATATGATATGGGTTCTTAATTGGAAAATATATTTCAACATGAACTGTGTCTAATGGAAACATCTAACTGTGTATATGAAGCTCATCTTGCTCTGCTGGGACACATCTGTCAGACAGCTACCTCTCTGTTTATCATCACTATAGCTCTCTCTTCTCTCACCACTTACATAAAATGCCCTCTAAGTGTCTTCACAGCCCATATTTCCCGATGCTTGCTTCTCTGCCTCATCTCTGACCTTCCCACCTTACCAGAGGCAGTGCATCACGCTTCACCCCTCCACTTTCAAGCTCCATGCTTCCTTTCCACTCCTCCCTGTCCTGTAGGGCATGTCTCACCTGTGCTCCTCCCCCCTTCACCAGGACTGTTCCTGCATCTCCCACGCTCAGGTCCAGCCCATGGACATAGAGGAGCAGTATGAGGACACCAGCCACCAGTTCCTGGTCAGTAGCCAAGACGCTGTCAGCATGGAAACAAGCGTCACCCTAATGCTGTTCCATTATATCCTCACTATTGATTTATCATCTTTCTGGAGCTGATTTCCTTTACTTCAAAGCTGCGTTTAAATCTTCCGGAAACACTTAAAGGGTACTTTATCAATTTTATGTTGCTTTTCCATAAAATGCGGGAACTCACAAGAGACATATTAAAACAAGAATGATCAAAATTAGTGTGGCTGTGGCTGAGATATCTTAAAAATTATTAGACCTTTTAGGCCAGATGAATCTCCATGTACCACAGTCTGCCAGTTTATGAATTTAACATCCCAGCCCTGATAACATGGTTATATAACGTCATTATGTCAAGAACTATGCACATTATGCAATTGTTTTTGTAGGCTAAGTAGCACTTAACATGAACTGATCTTTACATGTAAATAAAATGGAGTGCCCCTTTGAAGTAAAAAACACAATTTAATGATTATTACTGATTTTTTCATAATAATTATTAATCTACTGCTAATGTGTAAGGTCATGTCCTCCTGGTGTAACAGACAAAATGCTGGAACATTAAGGAATTTATATACAAAGCACTGACCATGTGTAAAACACATTCAGTGTGTTTGTGAAACAGAAACTCTTAATGTCCCAGAACTGTCTGCATTACTTAACTGCAAGCATCCGTCCTCCCTCCTTTTGCTCGGTGTCACTGTGTCACCCTCTGGTGGTCATTTGTCCCCTCACACACATTACATCACTAGTGTCATCTGCACATTTTAGCTCATCTGCAGCAGGATGAGATTTTGGGTTGATCACAGGACAAAGCTATATAGATAGATGAGATTAAAATGCAATGATCCACTACAGGGAATTAGTTAAGATTGTAGTACCGCAAAATGATAAAAATATTACCAAAAGGGCTTTATAAGATTGTCATTAATATGAGTTGTAGTAGCAGCCATATATTGCTGTGTGTATCCTGCTTTTTGTGTTTAAATTGAATCCACCCCCGCTCTGCATGCTCAAAGTTGATAGTGGTTCAAACCAACTACAAGAATATTTATTATGATTCTAGTATCTCACTATATTTTCATGTTGCTGGCCTCTTCATTTCATATTCAGTTGGATTAAATTATTTGCGTGTATGAAAATGTGTCGCACTGGTTTGGAGAAAGACCAGGTGGAACTGGGAGTTGGGCTGATAATTTATTTATGTTTACAATACAGAATATTTCATTTGCAGTGTGGCCCAGACTGACATATCCCAACAACCACTGGACATATTGCCATGAAATGTTTAATTAGCAAATATTAACCACTGTGCCAAACACCAGTATATTATGAATCGTGTTTATTGGCCAGATTCTCCACTGTTCGCTTTGAGACAATTACATCATTTGTGTTCATGTGATGTATGTGGGTGTGTGCATCCCGGCAGAGCTTTGACGGTTCTGAATACACTCTGCAAGGACCAGCAGGTGGTGATGACCTCACGGGGCTGTCGGCTGAGCCAGCCCACTACCAGCTACTGTTTGAGCTGGGTGAGAACAACACAACATACACTTGAGCCAGACTATCAAGCAGCCAAGAAACTGCACAGAGATGAAGTTGCACCCATATCTTTAAGCCAACTAACTGCATTACAGGAAGGGGGTTCAATAACCTGAGCCAGGTGAACATGGCACGGCACATCCCTACTGGCCAGCTGGTGGCTGTCAAACAGACCAACCTGGACGAGTGCACCGAGGAAGAGCTGCTGCAGCTCATGGTGAGCTGCTCTCGGACAACGGACATTTATTGAAAGGACATTTTAGGAAAACACACATGGTTGTAGGTGTGTGCATGTCTGATTGTATTTCCATCCCCAGAATGAGGTTCTGCTGTCGAGGCTTTTCCGCCACCCCAACCTGCTCACCTCTCGCTTGGTCTTCAACTCCTGCTGCCAGCTGTGGGTCCTCACACCGCTCATGGCTTATGGTCAGGTTTTTTTCAGTAAAATCTGCTAAAAATGTAATATCTTTGGGCTTTGGTGTGTAGGTCAGGCAAATAACATTTGAAAATGTACTTTCAGTGGTTAAGATTCTAATGTTCAGTTTCACTAAAATGTTGTGCTGCACATTTCTTTTTTAAAACCATCTTGAGCCAAACTATTAAACGTCCATCCTCTTCTCTGCAGGCTCTGCAGACACCTTACTGAGAACATATTTCCCAGATGGGATGAGTGAATCCCTCATAGCGTATCTGCTGTACGGTGTGCTAAAAGCATTGGAATACCTACACCGGATGGGCTACGTTCACCGGTCAGTAGGAGACAGACAATATTAAAAGAGTAAAACAAAAAATATCAAAATACAGAAGTGTTTGTATTTTGTCTTGTTTAAATGTTTCTCGAATCTTCCTCTTACGTCAGGGGAGTGAAGGCCAGTCATATCCTGCTGTCAGGGGAGGGGCATGTCTACCTCTCAGGGCTCCACAGTGTTTACAGTATGATGCGTGACGGGAAGAGGATGAGGGCAGTGTTCGACATGCCTCATCACAGCCCTGCCCTGCTGCCCTGGCTTAGCCCCGAACTACTGCGACAGGTCAGGCCTCGTTAGACTCATATGACGTGAGCTCTGCTTCACTTAACATTGTGTTTTTGCAAAAGGTGTAATCTGAGGTCTGCCTGAAAAAATAGGCAACCAATACATTATAAAAAAATCTGTGAATTCTACTTAAAATATAAATAGTGGCAAGACTGCAGTGTTTTTCCAGACTTTATTTATGCTCTCTCTCTGTCCTGTCCTCACTGTGATGTCCTCAGTAGGACCTGCATGGTTATGGAGTGAAGTCAGATATCTACAGTTTGGGTATTGTTGCCTGTGAGCTGGTCAGTGGCAGGGTGCCTTTCCAGGACATGCCACCTACTCAGGTAAATAAAGGCTGCCTTGTGAGAATATTTAACTTTTAAGCATAGTTCACCTAAACTACAGAATTTGTGCTGTTGTCCACTGTTTGAACTTTTCTGTCCAGATGTTGCTTCAGAAGCTGCGCGGCTCCCACTGCTGCCTGCTGGATGTGGCTCCTTTCCCGCTGGGTGAGCTGGGAGGGCTGAAGGTGTCGCGGTCCGGGGTGGACTCTGGCATCGGGGAGAGTGTAGCCACTGGAAGCCTGACGCACAGCGCCACTGCTCCTCCCACCGACCGACCTCAGAGCCCTGGACCTAAAAACCACTCTGCTACCCTGCATAACCTGGTCCAGCTGTGTCTACAGCAGCAGCCTGAGCGCAGGTCAGTGAATAAAGGAACAGTCCACTTAATCTTAATTTATAAGATGTGTTTGCAGTATTACATGCAGTATAAGGATTCATTTAAATGACTGTGCTGTTTTTTTCTATGTAGACCATCAGCTTCTACACTTTTGACCCACGCCTTCTTCAAGCAGGTGGGTTTCCTTAATGTGATTCCTGCTCTTCCCAGAACTAAGTTCTGTTAGTTCACTTGTCTAAAGTCACTTTTATAAAATTAAACTTGAATTCATGGCAAGTTGAGTTGCCTCAGCAGTACTTTAAAATTGAACCATGAAATGTTTAGTTTCTTGGTGTGTCGTAGGATGAATAATTTTAACAAACTTGAAAGACATATTAGACACATAAGTGTTTTTTATTTATTATTTAAGCAAAGCTGTATCTGTTGTGTGATAGGTGAAGAGGCACACCAGAGACTCCTTCCTCAGCCTCATGTACCCAGCAGTGCCCCTCACCAGCCCAGAGGACTCTCCAGTATCCTGCCCCCCTGCCCCGTCCTGCCATGCTCCAGCGTCACCCACTGCTGACGCCCCTGAAGCCACGTGGGACTTCTCCTAACCGCCACAATCCAAACTCCCTGTCCTCAAATCTCCAAATCCCGACTGGCAAGTCAAACACAAGACAATCAAAGCAAAGCAATGAGGCCAAATTCTACTGTGCTATTATTTTTTATTTTTATTAATCATACTCTGAGCCTTTTTTGAGACGTTTTGTAGATTTTTTTAATATGTTTGTCTGATGCATATGAGGGGTTTTGTGGTTTGACTGTGAACGTGCTGGACTGAAGAAGCTGCTCTGATTACATATTATGGATTCATATAAACACTAATAGACTGTCTGTGAGTCACATGAAAATGGACTCATCGTTTCACTATAATCATGAACTTCCTCTGAGGAAGATGGCAACTATGATTTAAAGGTAAAATCCACCTTATTGTAAAAACTGCTACTTGTGATAAACAGTGAAATCACAACACTAACAAGTGACATCATAATAGGTGCAGACAAAATAGCCCCTTAGTATAAGACACTATTTGAGGGTGGATGTTTTACTGGATTCTTACTGTGAATAGTGAATACCAATGTACACATAAAGAGATTTTCAAAACATATGTGCATATATATTCATCTATAGGAGAGGCTTTAAAACTGAGAGTCAAAGGAGGTGATATGGAGGTATCCATACGCTGATATACATTAATTTGTATGTAAAGACATATACATATATATGCACATATATGCACATACAGTATTTTTAGATTCAGTGTGACTTGCACTTCGTGCAGTTAATCTCTCATATCCATCATGGGCAGCCTAAACATCAGGAGACACTCCAGAGTGATGATAGTTGTTTGTATATCCATGAGTACATTGCAGACCTTAACTGCTGATAGCTAATTCAGAATACTTTCAATAGTGCCAAAATGTAAGCACTCTACATAGCAACATCATGTCCTATCCCCTGGTGGCATGTATACTGATCTGTATCATTCAGGATAATTTAAATTCTAATATAACTGAAGTTATTTTTTAGTCATAAATCTTCTTGCTTTCCTGATCAGATCATTTTTAATGGGCCATGATCAAATATGTAAATACATTTTTGCTGTGCGTTTCAATATATATTCACAGTGTTTATGTATAGCCTTCTACAACATATTAGAGCGTGTTTGCCTATGAGTAAATAGGAACAGGTGCAGACCGGGCTCACAATAGGAGCACATGAGCAATAGGAAATGTCTAGTGATTGATGTAGGAGTTAAAAAGCATCAGTAGAAACAGTTGATGTGAAGCTTCTGTGATACGCCAAAAAGAAGAATGTTTCTGCTGTGCTCTGTGACCACTATTTCTACAATCCCTTTATGTTTTAATGAAACCTGCATTCTGAATATGGTGATCTGTCTGTAACTGTGATTAAGTATATTTTGTATGAGAACTGTGATTTACAGTACATATCAAACACGGTAGCTGTATGAGCCTTACATAAACACCCATGTATTATAAATGTATACAGCTTTGATTTATAAACTTCCTGTTAACCTGTGCATTTATAATTTGTCTGAACATCTGAACGTTTGTACATTGATTCAAAGCTGCTAAGTGAAGCTATGTGTTCATTTTAACACATTAGTTTTAACCTAGATAAACATGGGGATATTTGGCAATTTAGAGTTGTACACATCCCTAGGCATCCTGTCATCCACCACCGACCCAGGAGATGAACGCCTTCGTTAGAGCCCTGGCCTGACGATGGACTTTCTCTGGTTTGCTGTCAATCCTTTCTCCTGGTTGATGAATTCACTGTGAGGCGCTGTGTTTTCCTGACAGGCTGGAGAAACTGTGCTCATCGTTCTGCAGAAAATCCTACTGACAGAGCTCTTTAAACGCAGGGATGTGGATGTTTCCAACACTCTGTGGGAGAGTGGAGCTTAATAGTCCTGCAGCCCTCTCTGTCAGGCTTACCAACATCCCATCAAAGTCCACCTCCAGTACTGAGGTTTTGGTGGAGTCACTACTAAACTCAACAAATGCCTCATCTGGACCAGAGACCTCTGAATAATCACCGTCCAGGTGACCTTCGTCACGTGACTCTAGCAAGTCCATTATGCCATGTCCAAGGCTGGCTTGTATGACCTTCTCTGTCACGCTCTTATAATTCCGGTTTCTTAATAAGAGAAACAGTCACACATTAGTCAACTGGTCTGCACTGGACACTGGTACTCACCCCCCCATCTGTGTACACTTTTCCAGAATTTGATGATTTTAAGAAACCACAAACTGTTTAGACTTGCTATGCTATGTCCAATAAGACAAAGTGCAAATGGATAAAACAGCATATGACTTACGTAGTGACTGGAGTGTTGGTGGAGGGACTCACACTGTCCTGAACAATCTGTCCATGCACCCTGGATTGAACCTGAGGTACCACATCTTCCAGGACAAAGCCTCTGATTCCTTTCACAATTTCACAACAAATGTCAGACAGCAGGATGACTGTGTCCGCATCAGTGCATCCTGAAAAACATCCACTGTCTGAACAAAAAAGACTAGATATTAGGAGCAAAGTAAACCTTAAAGCTAGCTGGTGTTTACAGGGCTGGTAAAGGTCAATGTCACCTGACGAAAGATGCCTGGACAGGACAATGTGAAGTGAAATTGTCATTTCTTTTGTATTTGAACACTTCTTTCAGTCAAAGGATTTGTATATTATATCAAAAATCACATGTTACTTTCTAAAGATGTAGTCACAGAGATGCAGAGATAAACAGCATCTCTCTGCTGCTCCACAAGGTGGCAAACCAGTAAAACAAACAGGCCCAGCCCAGCTCCTAGCAACCACGTAGGTCCACATCGACAACGTAAAGTAGAAAAACCGTCGCAAACACAACGAGTACTATGATAAATATGAGTAGTATATTTTCGTTGTGCTTTTTAAAGTTAATCTTTAAAATTTCTGTATACGGGTTTCGGACTGCAGTGTAAAACCTGACTGTTTTCGAATGGTGGATATTATATTTGTGCAAGTGCTTACAGTGCAGGGAGTGTATCCGGTTCCCTTAGCAAATTAAGGGGTCGTCATTTTAATTTTACCGCAAAATCAAGTGCATAAAACATTTTTCTGAGACACTCTCAGCAAAACACTTTTTCCCATTCCTACTTTACCACAAACATACAATACAACAAACTAAAACATCTGTCATTGCAGCACTTGTGCAGTTGCTTTCTGTTTTTCCCTTATAAAAGCGGTCTCTCTTATTTTGAAGTAGCGCGTTACGTGTTGTTACAGGAAGTTTGCGCCGCGTCGTCGTCAACTTGACAAATTTAACAACTCTGTAAACGGCCTCTGTGACTGACAGTTGATCGTTTCGTTACACAGGTGAGTGGTCTTCAATTTGGCGACAATTTTATTACAACATTTCAGATATTCACAGGCCGTTTACTATATTAAATGAATCTACTGTAGCAGGGAAGCCTTGTGGGGACGAGGCGTTTCTGTCACACGAGTAGGAGGAGGAGAAAGGGAGGGTAAAAAATAAGAAATAGGCTTTTTTGACAGCTAGCCTCTAACTAGCTTGGTCAGGTATCCTCGTCTGATACAGTAATGTTGGCCGAGGATAACCAAAGACGGTGTACAGCTTTGACAGGACGAGCGATAACATATTTGTAAAGCATACGACAGAAACAGTTATTTTGAATAGTGTGCTTTTGTCGTGTAGTTAACCACCGTCGGCGGTCTGAGCCTGGAGCCAGCAGGGTAGCTCAAAGTGCACAAGGAGTAACGTTAACGTCCCCTTAGGCGTTCTGTTGCTGCTAGCAGTGCATAGCTTCGCCATTTGTTTTACCGTGAGGAAACAAACGAGTGCGTTACATGTAATTATTTGTGTCACTCATAGCTCTACCGCTGCTGGAGGTGCTTCCAAGAAGAGCTGAAGGAGTGGAAGTACAGGCCCAGCTGTTTCAAGTCCTTTCTGGGACTCCACAGCTTTCCTTTGCCATGGAATAATTTCAGGCAAGTTTCTGCCACAGCACGTCTACCATCGTTTTCGCTTTGGAGGAGTGTCACACCTTGTTAGGGCTGGACGGATGTTGAGCATTGAGACCCAGCTGCAGAGGGTTTAGCTCATCACTGAAGACCATGAAGCGGCCAGAGAAGTGACCTCGGTGGACACCACAGCCTGAGGGTGCCACTCACAGGCACCATGGCATCCAACGAGAGATTGTACGAGGTCTGGATGCTCTACTGCACTAAGGTACGGTGTATTCATGTGCACACACTCTCACCACTGTTGTGGCTTATTTGTCCTTTGTGCCAAAAATGTCATGGGGTGAAGTAATGGTCAGTGTGATGGTATTTCCTCTTTAGCAAATAGGGCATTCTCTCTTGGCATTTGTACTTAGCATGTCTAATGTTTCTGGCTGGTTTTAAAACTGCACGTCTGCAGTAGCAGACAATGGTCAGAAGTATACAAAATCTGCACAGGTTCTCTACTGAACTTGGACTTACACTTTACATTACCTTAGGTGAGGTGTTGCAAATAGTTTCTTTGTAGCTGTGGCGATGGTGCAACCTTCTTAAAAACATCTGATATTTAACAAGTCAGTACCATATCTTTCAACCCTAAGATTCAATGTGTTCACATCACAAGTAGGGATGAAGTGCAACCTCATTGGGCTGTAAATTGTGTCATAATGTGGTGGGGGACTGCTGCAATAAACAGTTCTCTTTACATTAGGGATGAATTAATGACGGCATCCCTGACTCATCTGTTGGCTAGATTTAATTCACTCAGCGATAAAGCATCCACACATTCTGGCTTCCAATCAAAATGGCCTGCCTGATCCTCTTCTCACGTGAGCTCCGCTGCCATCACACACTTACTTCCCACAGTAATCCCTCACAATAACACACAC
This sequence comes from Helostoma temminkii, assembly GCA_900302695.1. NCBI lineage: Eukaryota > Metazoa > Chordata > Actinopteri > Anabantiformes > Helostomatidae > Helostoma > Helostoma temminkii. Next base: position 77,097 of record OMLM01009690.1, on the reverse strand, counting down.
ACACAGATGCACAACCCCTCTCTGATGTCTCATGAGAGCAAGGCTTTTTTTCCTGTTAGGATATGACATCAAATAATCCTCATGCTTAGAAAAAAAGCACGTGCTGACATAAGTAAAATATGTATTACCAGTGCTGTGGTGTTCAGCCATGCTACTGCCCACAAACACGTCACAGTCGGTTATGAAAACGCCAGCACTCGCTGCCACCATACACACTGCATTTACTCTAACAGGAGTGTGTATTTGCATTTACTAAGCATTAAACTGTGAGGAAGGACTATTTCATTCCATCCTGGCTGTGATCCAGAGCCCACTGGGCCAATATTTCTCCCTGCATGAGGCCAAAACGACTCTGAGAAAGAGGCATTTAAATATATGTGTGGCCTGTCTCACTCAGGTATTGCCAACAGGGTGTCTTTATGCTATATATATATGCGTGTGTATGTGAGGGTTGCCAGGATATGTTGGCTGTAAGGAACTTGCAGTCACGTGGTCTAAATCAGATGAGGAATGTTTGTGAGCGAGCCGTGAGACTCCCTGTGTCCCGCAGAAAAGTTAATTGTTCCACAGCCAACTTCTGTCACCACCTCCCCTTCATAGTCTCATGTTGTCTAAACCCACCACAACTATTTTAATATCTGAGTGTATGCAAAAAATATTAGAAGTGTTGGTTAGATAAGGCATAGATAAGGATACACAGTATGTTCTTATTGTTCTTGGTACACTCAGTTGAATGGATTGCTTTGGCAGTTCAGTTTCAGTTAGATGACTTAGGAAGTGTGTGCAGTCTCTTCCTCATGTCTCTCTTTGTCTGTTTAATGATTGACAATAGTCAGTCAGCTATACAGTATGTTGTTGACGGTAGAAGCATTCACTATACAACCAGCTCTGGGGCTCACTGGAAAAACCAGCTTGTCTTGTTCTGTCAGCTATGGTAGACATCATCCATCCGACCCACTGATCTCTGAATGTCAACTTCATTCCCATGATGGTCACTTACTGCCTGCTGCTGAAAGAGCAATAGGCACGGTTTGTATGTAAACACACATGACATGCTCCAGATAATGTCTTAGGTTTTTCACATAGCAGTACAGTATTTTTTTTTTTTTTTTTACTGTGTTTTAAGCCAGAATGGCAGCTGTTCACATATTGACGATGAGGTCAGACATTGTTGAGCGAGCAGCTGTGGCATCAAAACCAGTGCTGAGGAGTGAATGTGACGATGTGTGCACATATAACTCAAAATACACTGCAGTACCCATTATGGCTGTATGATTCTGGATAAAATACAAGTTACAATGATTTTGCTGAGTTGAGTGCATAATTTTATTATGGTTTTAATTAGGTTTTGCATTTTTGTCCTTATGAAGACAGAAGAAACAATGTAACCATATCTGACATGGATCACCACAGAGCTGACTAACGGCAGTGTGAATGTAAGCTTGTTGGTTTCAGAAAGTTTTTGTCTCTGTCTGTCTGTCACATGGTGCAGCCCAGTCCTGAAATTTGTTGATACAGCTTTGGGAGAAAGCTAAGCACCTGGTTTGATGAAACATATCTTTGGATGGATATTTGTGTCCATTGGTAAGCAGTATTTATGTTAGAAGTTCATAAACACATGCTTCAATAACCAGTAAACATAACAGTCCTAATAAATATATATAATTCAGGGTATGTACTTGCCTTCAGTGGATGTATGCAGTATTAGAAAAAAAAGCTCAGGCCAGTCTTAATGCAAACATAAGGCTAGCCCCATTTCTAGCAGCAGCTACACTAAACAGCAACTGCTGTATAATCTCATGTACAGTATTAGCTCTCTCTCCACTTTAAGCAGTTCAGCAATATACTGAATGCTTAATGTTTCATATATGTACACTTGTATTTAATACAGTCACACAATAGCTGAGCATGCATCACAAGTATGAGATGCTGGAACTGTAACATCATCCTTATCCTAAATACTAATCATCCAAATCAGATGTTTTGTCATTTTAAATGATATTGTACAAAAAACGGTATATCGTGTACGTTGATGTATGCATTTCTACAAATATGAGAATTTGCAAGAGTTACAGACTCCAGCTCAGTTCTCAGAGTTGTAGAGAGGTTAGAGGTCACAAGTGACAACTAAGACCGTTTTGTAACCAGTGATCCTCTTAGCTGACTTTCAATGGTTAGTGTCAGAGTTGTCTTTAAGCAGGCAGCGCCACTAGTTACTGCTGCTGTATGGTACCAACAACGCAATGCTGAAGTGTCCTCCTCTTTTACCACTATATTATCCACAACGACTCGGCAGAGAAAGTGGAGGGCTTAGCTGACTTTTGAATAATGACAGTTACTTTCTTAAAGCCTTTGTCTACTACTGAAAGGCTTTTTGATTCCAAACCACAGGGAACATGCCTCAGCAGCCAGGGGCATCATTTCACCCTCCTGTGGCTTTAAAGTTGAAGCTGCTATCTTAATTTTAGAGGCAAATCTTTCACAGAACACTTGTTCTGACTGAGTCTTCACCCCTGTGCCTATGGGAATCATAATTTAGAAGAAAGACGAAGATGGAACTAAAGCTGAACAGTTGAACTGGAGAGGATGGAAGAGCAGGCGAAAGTGCCTTGGTTTCACATATTTGCTCAAGTAGGTTACTCAGGTCTTTTTCTGGCTTTGCTGCTTGTTTGCTGGGCACAGTCTAATCTCTATTGTCACACACACACAGAGTTGCACAAGCTCACACATTCAAGCTTTCGTTCATGTGCTCGTATGCAAAGTTTACTCCCCCAGGCTAGTTTTCTTTCTCAGTGCTGCTTATTTCATTCAGTTGCCCTCTTGTTCCTCATTTTCCTCTGTGCTATGAATATCTCTGCAGAAACACTGATGTCATTAACATTGTATATCAGACATGCCTCATGTGCTTTTAACTCCTCCCACAAGCCTCTATAAATACACCCCTGGCAGCGACGTCATGGCCAGAGGAGTTTTCAATGACTGATGGGCAGTGATGTGGAGAGACCACAGTCGTCTTTTAAACATGCAGGGAGGGGACCCTTAAACATCGTGGTTTCTGTGACTCTATGCCACTTCCACCAAACCAGGGTGCCCACAGCCACCCAAAATAAGCAAACGGCCAGCCGAACACGTCTTGTCTGGAGGGGTGGAGCACTTCCTGAGCTACACTGTAAAATAGCACTGCTTGATAATCAATCTAATTTCTTCCTCTGCATTCCATTAAATTAATTGGAAGTTCAGCCAACGCTGTGGGTTGCCGCAAAATAATGACATGACTCTGGGAGTGCAATATTTTGATTCCACTGAATTAAAGTTGGCGTGGATTTTTTCTTGCAAACAAAACTTTTCATATACACTAAAACGCATTGTGTGTATCCCCAAGATTTTACAATCAGGTTGAATTAATTTCTTCCCTCAAAAGAGATTGACAAAGCCTTAAATCACTTTTCATTTTAGTCTTTTTCTTATTCATTGCCCGTTCCATCCATTACCACCAACTGTGAATATTGCACATAGCTCATGTTTTTTTTAAAGCACTGCTTCTCTTTATCAAAATGAAAGAGGTCTGCCAGTGGATTCTGTCATTGACAAAAACCGTACAGCCCTCCCTCACTTTTGAGAATGACATGGATTGATCTGTGTTGCTGGTGACCTTGTTAGCTTTTCAGAGGTCAGAGCTCCTTTAGGAATGTGATGTAGTCGCTTGGCAGAAGGCCTAATGTGATAATGGATATATATGGGCCAGGCATGTGATTCCCTCATGGGAATCGTTTTGAAATGCTTCGAGACACAGGACGATTGTGAAAGGTGGCACAAGGTGACTGTTGTTGAGTTAGGATTTCTTAATTCTTACTTATATGTGTGTGTGTGTGTTTGTGTGTTCCCATTGATGAAAGCTAAGGATAAACAGACTCGTGTAGAGCAGGGTGTGTCCCTCCCTGCCACAGTCCAAACCCTGAATGGGCATCTGTGCTTCCAAGCTGCTGCCTAAAAGAGACATTATTACAGACACACATGCAGCTATTTAGTCACTGCTACTAGCAAGCTTAGTCATTTGAGGGCGAAGCTGGTGGCTTAAATCATCATCTTCTTATTTTCTGGCAGTGACATTCACATGCAAGTGTAGACAAAAGCGTATTGCTGTCAACGGCTTTAGCAGTCTGCAGTAACAATTGGGGTTTTCTCACTGTAGTCAGTGATTCATGCATTTAACTTAACATCAGAGAAAAGAAGTACACACAGACAAGATGCCTTGTTCTCTCAGCACAACATATTATTCACACGTGGCTGTTATTTTTCCTTTCTCCCCTGTTTCTCAAACACACACACACACACACACACACGCACACACGTAACAGAGGCCAGAGTCTCAGGATTGTTCTGATGGCTTCAGTAGAAATTGCAGAGAGCTGGCTTCCTGCTTAGTTCTGGCTGATTCCCATTCTGACACGCAGACAGAAGCAGTCAGCCCCCAACCCCTCTTCCCACTCTGTAGCCAGACAGCGCTGTTGAGAAAACCCTAATTTTTTCCAGTTGTCTGGTTTTTCTTTAGTTTTAAACTCTGATCTGGACATTTATTCACTTCATCCCAGACAAAGATTGCTCTGGGAGTTGTCCGTGATGTTGCATTTATGTATTTGTGTTTCATCCTAAATTAACAACATGGGATGTTTTCATGACTATGCTGTATCCAGGTGGGGACACTTTCAGTGTAGAGAAGCCATAACAACAATGATGGAAAAATAAAATACATTAAACCCCAGTGACTGAGAGCTAGCCAAATAAGACCCATTGAAAGCACACTGTGAACATTAGTATTATATGTTTCATTTTATTTCATGTTGTTCCTATTATCCATCTGTGACTTTTCCTGGGTGAACTTGATAGCTATACATGCTGATTATCTTGGCTTCAGCCTACATTCTCTGGTTGAACATAAACAGTATTAGTGACAAATGGTACCCTAAATTATATTTATGTACTGTACTCATAATTACATAGTTCATTATTATTTACAGAGAGAGAGAGAGAGAGACTTTAGTAGTGGGTTTTGACTAAAGGTAATATTTTCATTATGTATTATGATGATTTTCTTGTGCTGTTGTAGTCTATGATATGTGGAAAAAGTTGTAAATGTATTGTTTCTCAGAAGGTAACATCTTCAGAGAAATAAAAACAGGAAATCCTGACATTTGAGAAGTGAATGTTTGTCCTTTGTTTAATAATTAATTTATCAGTTAAAATATTGACCTTTTAGGTAGGCCTGTGGTGCCTGAATTGGCTTAGTTTTTGGCAAGTCTCTGTCTTCACAATAATAGCTTTTTTAGATATCTAGTCCAGGCTGGTCGACTCCAGGAATGGCAGTGTTAGCTGAACTGTTGGTTGCACGCACTGGTCTGCAATATTGGATACGTTGCCGTGGAATTCATTACAGACTCTCGTATTTTCCGGGGGAGTGGGTCCTCATGGTTTTACCAAACTCCCAACTTCTCATCAAGCTCCACCAACAATTTCCACCTGTCCCACACAAAAGATCACCCATACACACACGGTTAAGGTCCTCCAGACTCAGTGCTGTTTAATGTGTGCTCCCAAATCTATAATAAACCAATAAACCAACTAATAAACTGCTGTTATGGTCACTGGTGATGCATCATCCCTGATCACCTCCTAAGCCCTCCTTGACCCAGATTGCTTATTCACACCCTGCAGATGGCCCAAAGTCCCCATGGCAGAGTCTGCTGAATTAATCATGAGCTGCACTCAGTCATCCAGATGCCCTGCATACAGTGTGTCTAAGATGAGTTAATAATGGTTAATAATTGACAGAACACTTGATTGACAGAATGTTAGTCATTGACTGTTTATGAAATCAGCTCATCATCTTACAAGTGTTCACTGGCTTCACCTCCCAGTGTTTATAATGATTCTCAACTAAATTGTAAATATTATTAGTCAGTCAATTTCTCACTTTTCCGTTGTGGGCAAATTTAATTAGCGTTTGACAATGTTCAACATTTTACAGGAAAAATAATCTATTTGAATTGTAGATCAATCCATAACGAAAACAGTTAGTCAGGTTTCCTACTGTGTCCGCTGCAATGTGCAAATATAATTAGAGCACACACCCATCAACTGTGCTCAGTGTCAGGAGATTATGTAATAATAACAGTACAGTATGTGTAGCTTTGAGCCATTTGTTTTCCCTGTGCCCAGGTCAGGTCATCTATGACAATAACTACATACAAATAATCATGCACTGTCTCTTTATATTTAACAAGACTGTGGTATAGAAGTGACTTATTGCAGTAATCATGTTATAAAAGGGGACTTTATTCTACACCTCTGGTATTTTTATTGAGCTGTATAAGAGCTAATACTTTATAAATCTACATGAAATTACACATTTATGACATCAGATTTTGTCTGTTAGGCAGTTTTTGTAGTTTTATAGTTAGGTCCCCTGTGCTGATGTCCTGTGTTTGTTCCTAAAGCCTGAGGGCATTTTACAAGAGAAACTTTGCTGTGACTTAGCAGCCTGAGCTAGCACAGTCTTCCTCTGTGGCTGATGTTGCCATCCCATCAGTCTCTGGGCACTGCTCCAGGTATTTAGGAAATGTCGATCAGCTGGCTGTTTGGAAAGCCCCGCTCAGAATGCAGCCAAGCCTGTTTTCCCCTCCAACAGGTGCATGTTTTAGCTTACCACACCCTACAGTGAAAAAAAACTCACACACTTGAGACATTTTTGCTCTTTTGTGTTTGACATACGTTGTTGGCACTGAAGTTTACCTGAAGCATTAAATGTGCTTTATAACATGATATTTGGCAGACACAATGGTTTATCTTAGTTATAAGTATTTAAGTACTTGAAGCATGGAAAACTTTGCCGTGGGCAACTGTGAGGTGTGTCGATTCTTCATATGTGCTGTCAGTATCAGTCTGAAACATAGGAAAGTTTGTGGTCTGATGTCTAAGTCATAGTGGACACGCACAATAAATCCAGTCAACTTGCTGACAGATCCTGTCATCTGCCATCCATCTCTATATTTAACAAATGTTAACACAGATGCATAATGTCTCCTTTCTTTATCCTTCTTTATCTCCCCTTTCCATCTTTATTGCACCTCACCTCTCTTCTTTCTTTGTCCATCTTGTAATTTCTCAGAGGGATCCAGACTACTTGAAGCTATGGTTGGAGATTTTCATCAGCTCCTATGAGCGGTGCCTGGATGTGGACTTTGAAAAACCACCTTCAAGGTAAACCTTGTTAATAGGGGTGTAATGGTTCTGTAACCAGACCAAAACCACAACACACATCCATGGTCTCATGTTCCTGAGTTCTGTCTGCCAGAACCATGAAACTGTTGGAGAAACAAAAAATACATTTAATTGAGGTCTGAACTGAACCGTGGATTTGGAGAATCATTACACCCTGTTACTTTTTTTTTTTTTATTACACACTCTCTTAGTTACATCATGTGGTATTTAATATGTAGCAATTGAATCAGCCTGATTTGACCTGTGTATTTTTTCCCCAAACATCATTGTGTTTTGGTGTAGTTAGTTAGGTTTAGTGTAGTCTAACTGTGCTTGTAATATATCACAAGGGTTGGAAGTAACAAATGACATATAACAAATGGGCACACTAAATGTAGACCTAACAATACATTTAAGAAAAATGTATTGTGTAAACCTGGTGGTCTCTAGCAAACACAAGCCTGCTAGTTTTTCTTACTTAAGCCAAAGTTTACATATCAAAAGAAAAATAGGTGTTGGATGTGATGATTTGATTGGTGTCGATCCCTCAGTGCACGTCTGAAAACTTTGGTCTCAGGATTATAAAACATGCAGATTTAAATGACGTTTGTTGATACTTTGGCTGTGCTGCCACTTGAAGACCCTGAAAGTCAGAAAGTTGCTCACATTGTACAAGAGAGGGAGAGGCGTGTGGACATAAGTGGTTAAACTATATTTGTCATTTCTCCCATCCTCCCTTTCCTTATTCCGTCATCCTTCTCCTTGTTCTGTCTCTCTGCCTTTTGTCATGTCTTTTTCTTCCCTCCCCTCCTCCTCCTTCCCTCTTTTACCCTTCATCTGCAGATGCTACATCTGTCCTTCTTTTTCACTGACACACACAAGCATTGCAGCACACGTGCTGTTTTTCCTAGGAATATAAGCACAAGGCATGAGTGTATGATGAGGGAATGCAGAACAGGTTTTGTTCTTTCAAATTGCCCTTGTATAAACTGCTGCAGTGCCTCCATGATAAGCCTCTTTAATGTGTTTAAAGTCATTTAAATATGCTAGATGCTTTTTGTTCTTGCCAATGGAGATGTCTGTGGTTGTATACCTCCGTGTCTCTAGGCCAGAGGAGGTTCCCCCAGTGTTGTCCCTGCTGCCAGACAACATCCTGCAGGTTTTGCGTCACCAGCTGCTGCAGTGCGTCCAGAAAGCCTCTGATGGTCTGGAGCCTGAACAGCAAAACCTGGCTCTGCTGCTACTCAAGTTCCTCATCATCATCTGCAGGTCAGGACAGTAAACACACCCAAAAAGTATAGCTACTTTATAGAAGATATTATGTCCAATGAATCCTATTTTGTCATGTATTGCAGTGTTCTGTTAGTAACTGTTAAGCTAATGGGTTTGTGTGTCCATGATTGAATGTTCTAATAGGAACCTGTCCAATGTGGAGGAGATTGGCACCTGCTCATACATCAATCACATCATCACAATGACAACACTGTATATTCAGCAGGTCTGGCTCGTCCCCTTTTCTTTACACAAGTAAACTTTAACCACGCATTTTTAAGGTTGAAATGCTCCCAGTGAGACACATAATAGCAGGTATGAATTGGACATCATTGTATGTGCGTTGCCACAGCTGAAGAGCAAGACCAAAGAGAAGGAGATGGCAGACCAGAGCCAGGCAGAGGAGTTTGTCCGCCATGCACTGGCTTTCTGCGAGAGCCTCTACGACCCATACCGCAACTGGAGGCATCGAACTTGCGGGTAACAACAATCAGACCAAACAAACAACAATGACTAATATCTGAAATTGAAAATTAAGAGCTTATGTGACTTGAAGCTTAATGAGCTTTTAAGCTAAGCAGAATAAAGTTCTAACATATCTTAACTGTACTGTACGTGTTTCCCAGGGAGCAGCTGGGCACAGTAGAGAGGAGCAGACAGAAATACAAGGCAGCTCCGCTCACTGTTGAGTTTGTTCCCTTCTTTTACCGTAAGTCTCTGTTTTTTCACTCCACTATTCAGTCCCACTGTTTCTATGTGTTCTAAAAAACCAAAATCATTTGTTTAGCCTGACTGTTTAAATTGAGTTATTAATAGCATATTTGCAAACTTTTTTTCTGTCAGATCTTTGGGTGTGAATAAGGAAGCAGTTCTGTACATCATTAACAAGCAATATAGTGATCACAGTATATGGCTCACAGCGCCTCTCTTCTTTTCCACCTCTGTTTCCGCTTGAGAGCTCCCATGTCATCAGTCTCTTTCTCTCTCTCTCTCTCTCTCTCTCCTCCTCTTTCCTGGTTCAGCTGAATCCACTCTTTGTGTCCATGTTCTGTTTGCCAGGCGTTGCGATGAGCTGATAGTGAATGGTGTCTGTGGAGCCACTTCTCTGATGCTGGTGGCCATTTTGAACAATTACTCCCATGTCCTCTGTGCGGCTGCTGTGGTTTGGCACCAGAGATAACCCCAAACCTAACACGCTCTGTGTGTGTGTCTGTGTGTGACAGGAGCAAGTGTCTGGCAGTAGTGTTTAATTTTTTTTTCTTGGAGCCAAGATGTCATATTTCTTCTCTTCAGTCCCACATGTTGACAGATGAGTTAATAGATGACTGGGACCACCATGACCCAGAGGTTAAAGCCAGAACTGTCACACACCTGTCTTAATCTGGTTAATAGATTTCATTGACCTTCCATGTGTGACTGTGTGTGATAAAGGTGTGTCTGTGCACCTTTGGGGTGTACTTTCATTTTGTGGTTATGGTTTTATTTTGCATGGCTGACATTGTCTCAGCAGCTCAAGCTAATGGACTTGTGTTTGTGTGTCCTTGTGTTAGAATGCTTCCAGGAGAGCGAGCACCTGAAGGACAGTCTGAAGTGCTGCCTGCTGCACCTGTTTGGAGCCATAGTAGCTGGTGATCAGGTAAGCCTCTGCATGGCCTGAAGGTCAAATAGCCCTGTTACTGGTAGGTCACAGGCTTCATTTAGTCAATATCTGCAGTGGCCTTATCTTCACTTGCTGGCAATGGCTGTGTAGGAGAGTGTTCAAACATTCCTCCACATTTATTCAGTCTAATTAAAGCTGCTTATTCAGGCTTCAACTTTCTTGTTCCATAAAACAGGGCTTATTGCAAACTCCTTTATCCCTCTTCTGTTTTTCTGTGATTCCAGTACTAAGGGTAGTCTAATTGGTTGCTATATCTAGCTTCATCTTAAAAGGAAAGACAAGGGGTGGATTGCAAGAAAAATTAGTGAACTGTTTGCAGTGTTCTGGTCTTAAAAAAATCGGTTGTGAAATGTGATACAGCGAATTTCCAAGTTCCTCTTGGCTACAGTAAGCGCTTGCTTTAGGTTAGTTTGCTGTAGCAGGTGAATAAAGGTGAGTTCAGTTATTTAAAAAAAGAGTATTTACTTTTTATTTCTTTATGTTTAATGGATGTGTTCAGATATTTTTGCTGATATTTGTAGCTAACTTGGATCATGTTTTATGACCAGTTTATGCAGAAATCTGGGTAACTGCAAATAGTTTACTTCTAGCGACTGTAAACTTATTTGGTAGAATGTTGAACAACTCCTTTAAAGCATTATTCTTCCCCCAGTCTCTTAGATTAACAACATAGTGCAGTAAGATGGATTTGTTAATCCCAAGCTATTTGCATTGCATTTGCCCCGTATCTTGACTGATGAACTGTGTCTGAGATACTTTTGCTAGCCCCTTTGTACCTATCACTGCATTGCCCCTACCTCACTCACTTTCACTCCCTCCACCCTATTGTCTGTGGCAGAGGAATGCTCTGCTTGCCATTTCGCCAGCCACCATGGAGGTGTTGATGCAGGTGCTAGCGGACTGCTCCATGGGTAGCTGCCCTTCAGATGAGGGCGAGGATTGGGACAGTGAAGCCCCAGATCGTAAGGCGCTGCTGACTCTGGGTTGCCTGCGGGAGGTTGTGCAGCGCCTCCTGGCCTCCAGTTCTGACCAGCGGCAAGTGGAAATTGCCTCGGTGCTGGAAAACTACTTCAAGCTGCTCAACTCAGACCCTGCGGCTGTCGTTGCTGCCAAACAGCAGCAGCAGCAACAACAAGGCAAGGGCCGAGTGCCGACATTGGGCCGTCACTGGGAAAGCCGATTTGTTGCCCTGCAAGTACACATGCTAGGTATGATTGTAATAATAAAGGCTCCAACAACACTTTTATGATGTTGAGTGCATTCCTTTAGCTGCTGTATTTTGTTGATGTATAATTTGCTTACAGGAAGTCAAACTTCTGTGACTTATTTTAATGTCTGGTTTTTTTGTTGTCTCTCTCTGTCTGATCTCTGTCCATCGTTTCTCTGCCTCTTTGTCTGTGTGTATTTATATTGCTGTCTCTCAGACACTATCAGGGACATGTTCCTGTGTTCAGACAGGCCAGTTCTACAAGCCATCTTCCTCAACAGTAACTGTTTTGAACATCTAACGCGACTGCTGCAGAACAGCAAGGTAACAGCACAGGTTCTTTCTATCTAAATATAACCTGTAGATATTAATGTGAGTGGCTGAATCTGGTGTTTGATTATTAACTATCTTAGAATGGGGCGAAACTCGACTTTACTACTATTATTGAATTGTTATTGACCTGAATGTAGTTGCATTGTAATTATAAGCCAGTTTTACAGGGTGACATGAAGACAATGCTGCACTTTTATTTTTATTTATTTATTTAAAAAATTAAACAGTATATATAATATTAACAGATATAAAATGTACTATTTTATTTATGTTACTGATGCTTTTAAGCAGTATTTTAATGCTATTGTGGGTGTAGTTGATTACTGGTTTTTATATTGAGTATCTACATTAGTAATTGTAGATGACAAAAAAATGCAGTTAAGTAAAGCACTGTAAATGCTCAGTTAAAGTAGAAGTACCTCAAAATGTGCTCAACTACAGCACTGCACTTTTTTTTCTTTTCTTTTATCTTGGCCATGTTTAGTACTTTTTAAAATGTCACCATGGAAAAGAGCATTGCATGTTTACCTTACCAAAACAAGGCTGGCTCACTAATACACCTTCGCACAATGACCCCTGTTAAGGGTCATGGCTTTTAACCTCTCACCCTCTCCTTCACTACTACCTTACCTTCTCCACACTGCCCCCCATCTCCTCCCCTTTCTTCATTTTCTTTTTATCAACGTCCCCACATGTTGTGTTGACATGTTGCCTGTTGTTTGTGTCAGCTGGTTAATGCTAGGTGCACGGCGGCAGACAAGGACCAGAAAGATATAACCAACAACAGGTTACTGACAGGAGAGAGGGACACTCAGGTACCACAGAGAAAGCCCCACCTCCCCTAACCTTACCCCTTTATCATCTACCACCCCACCTGCTGCTGCCAAGTCCCTCCACCTTCACCTCACCATGCAGCCACTCCACAGCAAGACTGTCACGGCTCACTTGCGGCTTTGCCCCAGATAATTATTTGTAATTGGATCATGTTTAAAGTAATCCATTTAGTGAATCATTGACAGTGAAACTGTCGGTGCTGGCAGGCAGCACATTATTACGGTGTGTATTTATTTTGTGATTTTTACAGTTATACATCATATTCATTGGGCTTATTTCACATTGTTGGTCACAGTTTAAAACGTGAAGTGATTAGTACACTTTTTCTTTTTTAAGTATTGGCTTCCTAAAGTTATAGTTGAGCATTTTGGGAAATATGCTGATTTGACAAAGGAGTTTCACTACTGGTAGGCAACCCTGGTTCCAGAGGCGCAGCCTTGCTTGTTTTCCTATCTTTGTTTTACTATCCCTGCCTTTCCCACTGTTTACCTGGATCAGGCGTGTTCAGCAAATCAGGAGCTGCAAGTGTAGGGATAACTGGAAAACAAGCAGGACTGCTGTTTTCTAGGATCAGGGTTGCCTACTCATGAACTAAACCAACCATAAGTGTTTAATGTGCTGTTAGGTGTATTTTGTTTCCCTCAAACATAACCAGTGCACAAAATGTCAAACCGTTCTTTTAACATTATTTCAGTTATTAAACTCTACATATTTTATCATCCAAACAGGATCTAAAACACACAGCTAGTTAGAATTTCAAGATTCCTATGGGTGGTCTTTACCCAGCTTAAGAACTGTCAGTATTATTAATCACTGCTGACATGAAGCCGTCACTTATGGTCTAGTGTCAACTATAAGTCAGAGGTCTTTCAGGGAATCATCTTATGTGCACAGAAAGGTCACTGGCTCCCCTCAGACAAGCTTTCATTGGCTCTTTGTTCTAACCCTACTCACAGTGCCACCTTTTTAAAGGTATAATCCCTTCATTGATCTGATGTGAATACAGGTGGACAAACCTGCATGAAGACGCACACACACTTCAATGTGTCTTTGTTATAGAGCAGCTGTAACCTGATGCAGTGGAACATGCTGCATCCTGCTTGGTGGGTTTCTAGGCATCAAGCTTTTGTTGTTTTCATAGTCACCTGTAGAGGGAGTTTCGTAATGTTATTAAGCAGTTATTTCGTTAAAACACCAAAAAATTTTATCTGAAATTAGGATTGGCCCAGTATGCTAGGTGGTCTTGCTGTGGAGTGACCTCTTTGCCTGTTTCAAAGCTATGTCATTTAATTTATTTTATCACACTTTTAGTTTCCTCACACCCCCTTGGCCCTTTTCTTTATCCCCCTTCTCTACACATTGTCCTGGTTTTCTGTGGTATACTATGGGTTCCACTGGAATGCTATCACATTTGCCTGATGTGGGTTCTCAATAAGTTCAGTGCCCTGAGGTGATCTGGACTCAGTGACAATGATTTAAGTAATGCGTTTTGTTTATTTGTTTGTTTGTTTTTTTTGCACAGTCCCTCTCCAGCTGGTCCAAGACTCTGTAGGATAAACCAGTCTAGAGCTGCATTTTAATTAAATAATGAGTTCAGTGTCCCAGGACATGTTGGGCATGAGCAGGACTGAGCTGGATGGTGTTTGTGTTTATTTTTCATTGTTTGGCTTGTGTTTTATGGGTTGCATGCTTTGTGTGTGTGTGTGTCTGTGTGTGTCTGTGTGTGTCTGTGTTCAGAAAAAGAGCAAGGCACTTCTTTGTGGCTGTCTGTGTGTGGAGGTGGGTGTTTTTGTTTTCTGACAAAGCTGTGAGAGCTTACTGCTCCAGTCACATCTTCATGCTATTTAAAGGACTATTTTTTTCCCCACCTGGAGCAGAAAGACAACAGTTTATTCACAATAACATCTGCAGTATAAGCTTCGATGCCAGCTCCTACTGCAGTGATACAGTGTTCTAAACATCATCGATTTTACTTACCCTTTCACATTAATTGAATCAAGTTTCAAGGCATCTTCTGAAGTCTCCTTGTTATTCCTCCGAGTGTCAGAGATATAAATAAATTATTATAATTTATATTATTATTATATATTTATATTGATTACAAACCTTGTGCAATATATGAAGGTGTCTCTTAATCGTATGCATGCTTCATTGCCTGTATAAATAACATTCATCTGGACTAAGGTGCTTTGACTTGTGTCATGTGTTAATACATACCATGCTCACTGAAAGAGCAAGTGAATGGTTGTAGTGACTATCTGACCTGTGTAAATGTCCTTCAGGTGTTTCAAGGACGACTAGACTCCCTTGCTGTAGCAACCATCAAAGCCCTGACAACAGTGATGCACAATTCACCAGCTGCAAAGGTAACAAGAACAAAAAGACATTCATATAATCATGTAGAACCTCTATACTCCCAGTTTACTTTTGATGATCTGTCAAACTTTGCATTTGTTTATAAAGACTTTTGCCTTATCTGAAAATCCTGAGGTTTGTTCTTTGAGGCCTTGAGATAATATGAAACAGCAATAATCTTACATGTATAGGACCTTTTATTAGTGCACCTGCTTAAATAATGAACAAGAAGAGTACTGTAACAGCAATAAGTTTAACCAGATTTTAATTGAATTGTCTAGTTAAAAAAAGATTTTAATCTGTCAACCAAAGAGATCAGAAAAAGAAAACTCAGAAATGGTTATACGGATACCTGCTGATCAGCTGCTATCACTGCAAGTGTACAGTTGTTTACAAATCCAAGCTTAAGAGAGGGAAGTAGCAGTTACCTTGGAGTCCATGCTGTTCCCTTCTCATATTAGTTCCTTTAAATGTGAAGCAGCTATGTTTTGGACAGTTGCGGATTTTGCAGATTTCTTTTTTCCTAACTGATTGTTGAATATAATTATATCTAAAATTATCCTAAAATGTATGGCAGTGAGCTTGGGATTCGTTACCTGGTTTCAAGCAGTAATTATTTTAGTGCTGATCTGTTAATAGTTAAAATATTTGTACAACACTTGATAATTGGAAAATAATCCTTTTAGGGCTTTCAAATTACAACAGTCCGTAGGGTTGTTTGGAAAATTTAATTGTATATTGTCTGCATGAAATGAAACTGTGTCTACCAAATAGTTACTGTGGGGAAGCAAGTAAAAAATGGGAAAGAGTAGGGCCAGAAACCAAATCCTCAGATACAGTACATTTAAGTTTTATAGATAAGAAAATAAGTTTCACAGTAACATGTCTGTTGTAGAATTTTTAATTTTTAATTTTGAATAACTGGGTTTTTGAAGTAAAGAAGAAATCTGTGGTTTTCTAAGAAAATTTAGGAAGGAAAAGTCGTCATTTCATCCTTATACAGTGCATTATACCTACTATACTATTTATGCACATAAGAGGAGACCTTTTGTGCTCGGATGCCATGCCATTGTAGTTTCATTTTTTCTTACCACCTCTATAGGAGGTTTTCAAAGAGAGGATTGGTTACAATCACCTGTATGAAGTGCTCATCTCACTCGGCCAACCATCCCGACACCTTCTCAAAGAGCTAATGAACATGGTGAGAGAATGGCCTTTTATATGCCTGTCTGCTTTTTTTTGTGATTTACTTAAATGTCGGCCTTTAACATTTTAATTGTGACTGTCTGAATACTGATTTCTGATATTTCCAATCCATTGTATCTGTGTGTATTCTGTGTTTAACTTTATCCATGCTTATATGCATAGGCAGTGGAGGGGGAACACACCTCAGTGGGGCTCCTGGGCATCAGCAACGTGGAGCCCTTGTTGCTGCTGGTTCAGTGGCTCCCGGAGCTGGACTCATCAGAGCTACAGCTTTTTACAGCTGACTGGCTTCGCCGCCTCAGCTGCCTCAACCGCCAGACCCGTGCCACCTGTGTTAATGCCACCATGGTAATGCGAGTGCTTGCTGCGTTGGAGCAGCACCACCAGCTACATCGAGCTTGTGCTGAGAGCCTACTGGGACTGGTGGGCTCACTGGGCTCCCAGTCCTTGAGTGCAAGGGAACTGCTAGGCCTTCTGCGCCTCCTCAGGCCTCCAGAGTCCAGCCAAGCACACCCTTATGTCGGTCCTGCCCTGAGGGCTCTCCTGGCCATGGTGCGCAAACAGGGCCTGGAAAGTGCAATGCAGTACTTTGACCTGTTACCCAGCATGGCCGGCATTGTAGTCCCAACAGTGCAGCGATGGCCAGGCTCTGCCTTCAGCTTCCTCGCCTGGTTGTCACTGGATCAAGATCAGCTGGGTCCATCCAGCAAGGACAAGAGGAAGCAGCTCTACAGGTACGAAAAAAGACGTACTGTAATTTCTTCTGAAATGTCTTTGCAGTTTAGTTGACCCAGGTTTTTTTTTTTTTTTTTAAGCAAATGTTCTGTATCTTCGCTGCGGCTCCAACCATTTTTCCTGTTTGTCCCATACAGTTTTTTTACTCCGGGTGGGACTGGGTTTGAGGCTTTTATCAGCTCAGCGGGTGTGTTGGTGGTGGCTGTATGCACGAAGAAAGAGTATGTCACAGTCATGCTGCCTGACTACTGCTTCTGTGACTCTCTCTGGGTGAGTCATGTTTAATGACATCATTTATTGGAATGTGTTCACTGAAACTCAGACAGAATAAACATTTACACATCTACCACTTAAGTGTGACAAAATTCTGTTTGAATATGTTTCTACAGCACAGTATTGGTGTGGTGCATGTACCAGGAAAGAGGCCATTTGGACAGAGTCTTGTGTACATTTACGTTGATGGACAGCAGAAACTGTCTGCCCCCCTTAAGTATCCCACCATGACAGAGGTGAGGCCTGCATTAATTTAATAAGTACAAGGGTAAAAATCATCACCTGACACCTGGCAGTCATAAATCTGAATTAAACAAATCATGCATAACCTGTGATGTAGTGTTATTAATGTAATGATTTTTATTTTTATTTTTCTTCTGTCTTCCACCTACAGCCATTCATCTCATGTTGCATTGGCTCAGCAGGCCACAGAACCACTACGCCTCCACCATCCCAGATCCCAGACCCTCCCTTCTCCTCTACCACCACACCCACTACTCGCTCCTCACTGGGTGGCATCCTGTCACCACAGACCTGGGGGGGACTGCTGGGGGGAAAGCCTGAGTCTGTGACAAAGCTGATCTCAGCAGGAACCCAGGACAGCGAGTGGGGAAGCCCCACATCCCTGCAGGGCCAGTTAGGAAGTGTGATGGTCTTCCATGAACCCCTGCAGCCCAACCACATAAAAGCCATCTGCAGTGCTGGTAAGTAGGAGGAAATGATTTGAAATGAGGAATAAACAGAGGAAGGAAAGAAAGGAAGAGGGCGAGAAATTAAAAAAATATATAGTTTGATAGTGAAATAAACAGCAGCAATGAGACCAGCAAAAGTGGATTCAGTAATAAAGAAAAAACAAGTAAAATTCACTTGACATTAGTAAGACAAAATACAACAATAATCTTGTTCTCTCCACCTCCGTTTTAAGTTGTCCCTCTTTTTTGTTTTTTTTCTGCACAGGCCCAAACTGCATCTCACCGTTCAAAGCCCAGGAATCAGAACTAGGCGACCTTTCAGCCAAATTGCTGCTGCACTACTCACCCAAGGTGATTGGTCCACTGCAATTGAAACACGGGTTGTGCAATTGTTGTTTGGGGGAGTTTGGATATTTGAATTTATGTGAATTGATGTTATATATGTATTGTGGTTGGCATTATATTTCCTTTATTACATGGATTATTGAATGCTTATATTAAGGTAAACATACATTGTCACCACAGTTATATTGTATTAAGAACATTTGGTTGTTTTGTCAACAGGCATGTAGGAACCCCATCTGTCTAGATCTGTCTCCAAACATGTTGCATGGCCGGCTCACTGGAAACAAAGTTGTCAACTGGGATATCAAGGTGGGAGAAACATCATTCAAACAACAACTCATTCTGGGACATAAAGTATGTGCTCAGAGGAATATTTCAACTTACATTGCATGAATGTGTTTTCTGTTTTATTTGTTCCTATCTGTGGCAGGATGTGATAAACTGTGTGGGCGGTCTGCCAGTTCTCTTTCCTATACTGGAGCAGTTGCCCCTCATCACCCCTGATCAGCAGGCCAGTGATCCTGTATCGGGATCAGATTTCATCACACCTGATGTGACTACACCAGCCGATGGAGACTGGGTCATTCTTCCATCCAGCAGGGCTTCAGGTTTGTTCTGCCTCAAATTCTAATACAGCTTTTTTATATCCTGGTTTGTCTTTACTATCATGTGCATGTGTGAAAACAAATGGATTTTTATTTTCTGTTTCAGAGGCTCGCCTAGAGAAGAATCTGGTGGCCACCTTCCTGCTGGTGCTCAAGCATTTCCTGCAGAGACATCCAATCAACCAGGAGAATCTGCTCCACTCACACTGCGTCGGTACACTGGGAGCCCTGCTGCAGAAGGTCTCTGTTTAAATCATATTTGGCACAATTGGCAGTCGGTGTGGAACAGGAACAGACCTAAAGAAAACTGATGGAATTCTGACAGTCTTAACTATTATATAATTTATTATATCTACTATTATATCTACTCTACTCACACACAAATCAACACTCTTGCTAGCATGTGTCCATAATGTTGGCTTTACATAAATAATAAGTGCATTAGTTTTTTCAGTTTTGCTGTATAATAGTTTTTCTTGAGATCTAAGTTTTAAGTGAAAATATTTAAATTAAAAACATTTACCATTTATACTTGAGGACAATGAGACATAGTTTACACCAGAAACATAAATCTCACACTTCTTTGCAATTTGTGACCTTAAAGCAATGCAATGTTTTGGTTAGGGCAAGGTCAAGTGAGTCACACTGATTATTTTCACTTCAGCTTACATTTGTGGGGTATGTTTTCTTGTTCCTTTCATTTTCTCATATTTATCAAACTAAGGAGCCAAGACTTTTTAGGCCATTATCTGTCAATGGTTTTGTTTTCAAAATCATTTTTAAAAAGTGTCACATGACGTTTGTGCAAAAAGTACAGTGCACTAATACAGGTTTGGTTCTGTTGTGAAGGACTTAAGAATCTCTCACTGACTTTAGTTTATGTTGATAAAGGTGCCACAGTCAAACTGGATGTTGTTGGTCTGATCAGAAAGCTTTTGTTTGTAGGTCTGCCTGTGTTTGTTCTGTGTGTGTGTTTGTCTTTCAGTTGTGTCTTTGCATGTCCCTCGTTTGCTCATTCTTTAATACCCAGGTCTCTGCCTTCTCTCTTTCCCTCTTTCCCGTTTTATCTTTTGTCTTGTCCAAGTGCTTCTGTAGTTATTTGTTTATTGAGGGACTGGAAATACCTCTGAATCAGCACCATGAGAAAGTGAAAAGATCTGGATAAAAGAAAATGTCTTAGTTGTGGTAATGGCTGCTTTAGGCTAACCACACCCTGTAAACAATAAATGGCCCAAGTAAACTGCTAATGTGTTTCCCTGTTGAAACATGTTTATCTGTTTGTGGAGTCCTGAATGTCACATTGCTTTTTACATGCTTCCTAACAAGCCTTATCATGATTCATGGGAGCAGACATGTTAAATACCTGTTTTATGTCTCCCTCAGTGTTTTGCATATGTTCTCGTAAATATGCATGTAACTGAACAAATAACAGTACAATCTTTTGTTTTTAGCTGCCAGCAGGTCACGTGGATGTCAGCGTGCTGGTTGCTGTGCAGCTGCTGATAGAGCAGGTGACGTATGAGAAGAACCAGGCTCTGCTCCAGCAGCTTCACACACATCTGCTGTTCAACTTCAACATTTGGAACAAAGGAGACTTTCCTCTGCGCATAGGTGAGATTGTTGTTTGTGTTTCTGTGAACACGTGCAAACAGGTTTTCACTTAATCTTCTCAACACACATTTATGATGATAGAGAAATACACAGGATTTATTAAGAATGGTGCAAACAAGCAACAACATGACACTGCATGATATTCACTAAAGTAGGAATATTTGTTAAATAGGAACTATATACTACAAAATATTAAGTAACTAGCTACTGTAGGTGGGAAGCTTGTCAACTGTTGATTATTGGGGGAAAAAATGCAAATGCATTTTTCATATATTGTGCATCTTCAGGTTTAGGTTGAATTTATTAACATTTGTATTTTGTTATTTAGTATTATAATAGATTAGTTAGAATTTAGGGTAAAAATGTGAGATAACAATAAATCAAATGTTTAATTCAGTTCTACATTTTAATTTTTTTAAGTATATTTACACACCACCTGTGTTGTTGGATGTGATGTGGCGGTATTTTGTTTATGAAATCTGTGTGTCTATGTCTGAGAGTGTAAATGAGTTGTGCACTTTGTTTTCCTCCTATGAAGGACATATCCAGTACATGTCCACCGTCATCAAAGACAACAGGAAGCAGTTCCGCAAAAAGAATGGAGTTCAGTTCCTTTTGGACACAATACGGCTCTATTACGGGTGAGACTCCATTTCCCAAAGTTCATCCATACATACTGTTTACACTGTTTTAAACAGAATAACATTGTCATCTGCTCTGTAGGAAGAACAGTAATAAAGAGAGTGACCTGAGTGAAGATGATATTCGTACCATCAGGGCATCTCTCTATGGCCTTATCAAGTACTATATCAACAAGGGTGTGTCACAGGAGGAGATGCACAGTATTCTGGGATACATTGCTGCCATTGGAGACGAGGACCAGGTAAGGAGGTGGAAAAGTTAAATATATATGCTCACATTTATGGTAGGATGTGGCATAAAAATTCAATTCCAGGCACTCAACCAGATGTATAAAAAACTTATACCCATATATAATAAAGGCATTTCATACTATTAAACGTCTGTTATGAACTAAATATGAATATATTTAGCAGAGAGCAAATGATCAGCTTGTGGAAAAAGAAGTGTGACTGAGCAGCAGCTAAGGACAGGATTTTCTGTTTCCTTATGAGATTTACACTGTTGCCTGTACAGGATTTTCAGTTTTATTTGAGTTGCTTTGCCATCTCCCCTCTTCCCAGCTTTGGGCTGAAAGTACTTGGCATAATTTTCCCCCATGATCATCCCCTGTGTTTTTCATTTTTATCTGTCACTTTGAATATCCTCTCACGCTGCAGTAGTGTATGCTGAGCATAAAACACCCTCTATGAACATACAGTATGGTCATGGAAAAACATTATCTTTAGTTAAGCATTACGATGATTCTGTAGCATTAGATGTACTGTAACTGCTGCTTTACTCATTTTACATGCAATACAAGCAGCCTTGACTATGTAACAGCAACTAATGTAGTTGTGGTTGTATGTGTTCCAGCTGTGTGGGCTGCTGGAGTTGTTGCTCAGCCTTCTTCAGAGCAGTCTGGCCAGGGACCAGCTCTTCCTACTCCTCTTTGAGCCAGGAGCGGCTGACTCCTGCTACGCTCTCCTGCTTAATAACAAACACTCAGACCGACTTCGAGAACTTGTTTTCAAGGTGGGTTACAGCAGACTATACCTGAAACACACTGCCAACAACACTTTTGAGCACCATTGCTTAGCATCTGCTCATTAGTCAATTACGGACACAAAGGTTACGATTATGATAATTGGAATATCCTAACACATAAACATACGTCAGGGATTTCTCATGTTAGAGAATGTAAAATGATATGAGAATTTTATATCCTTTTTTCATCTCTGCGCAGTTATTTGAGCGCATGTTGCGCTGTGATCGCGTCTATGAGAAGAATAAGCAGCGGTTGCGGCTGAGGGAGGCAGGTTACGCTGGCTTGTCGCTGCTCTTCTCTGAACTTCACATCACTCCAACCCTGATTCGCTGTCTCCTCAACCAGGTTCTCCACACAGGTCTGAGTTACTTTTTATGACATTATTTTTTATGATGAAATAGTTACCATTAGGCTTTCTGGTGTAAAAAAATACAAAGCACAAACTGTTTTTGCAATGGTCAGTCTGGGTGTTCCACAGTTAGTTCTCCTGCTCAAGCTGTCTGTGACTAAGTTTCTTGTTCAGTGAACTGACTACTGATGCTTAGATTTTCTTTTTTTTTCATCTTATGTGTTCCTGTTTGTGTGTGTGTGTGTTTGTGTATATCTGAAATCTGCAGATCAAGTCGTGAACTACAAGGACCTGATGGCTCTGGTGCAGCTCACTCACCGGGCTGGGCCCAGTGTACGCCTCATCGTCTGCAAAAGGGTGAGGGAACAACTGCACTTAAACTTTCAGACAGTCATATGCAATAACGGCAGACACAAGAAATAACTGCATGTTCAGACAATCGGTCAAAACTTGCTCAAATTTCCTTTCATCCATTATTTCTTTTAGTCATTTAGTTATATCCAGGTTTATGGCTTTTACTATTTCAAAACACTACTAATACCATTTTATAGTTTAAATGTGTCTTAGAAAGTAACAGCTTTTGATTATAGGAGCTGATTTACCTGCAGGCATCATTAGTTTTTTTTTTTTTCTCCTCTGTTTTCAGGTGTACCAGCTGCTACAGTCCCAACAGGATGCTGCCGTCCAGATCTCAAAGCAGCAGTGTTGGCAGGACACCCTCATGCGGCTGTATCTACGCGGTGAAGGATCCTTGCCACTGCGGAGCGCAGACACCATCAGCACCTGCAGCTTAGACCTAAGTCGTCCCAGTGGCAGCAGTACTAACCGCCTGGAGCTGCCACTGGACAGGAGAGCGCGGGCCGGCAGTGCTGGTCGCCTGGACCGCCTAGAAGATGACCGGCTCAGCATAGGTGACACTCGCTCTGTGGACAGCCTGGAAAACGGTGATGTAATCTCACTGCTGGATACACCATCTTCCTCCGCCTCCACTGAGCCCCAACTCCACGTCAAGCCTTGGGTGGTGGGAAAATCAAGGGGCCTGACACTGGATCTGTCCCATCTGCAAGCGTACGAGGGTGTGGAGAGTGGTAGCCAGACGCCTGGGAGCATGCCCAGCACACCATCACCACTGGAGAGCTCAAAGCCTTTCCCAGGAAGCTCTGGGGATCGAGATGCAAATTCATCCTTGACTGAAGACAGCTTCCTCCTCAGTGACAACATTTCACTCGGGGAGTCCTTTAATAATGCAGAGGTGAGATGACAGATAATTTTAGGCACAAGTCTCTGTTTCAGATTGATTTCATCATGCTGAGATGCAGGAGAGAGTTCTGCATTAAACTGATGTTTACAGCCGCAGTTTATTAAGGAAAATGCTGTTTGTTTTGCTATTGTCAACAAATCCATTTAAACACCAAATCTTAGGACACAATATGTCTCTGTTTAAGACAATTTTTTCATCTGTCTTTTTAAAAAAGGCAGTGTTGATTTTAAAAATAGCATTGGGGACCATTTTCAGGATCATGTTACAAATACTTTAGTTTATTTTGAGTTAGATTCAAAATAAACCAAAGTGTAGAGTATGTATTTATTCCATGTGAGTTTTTTCTTGGTTTGAGTGGGAATTTCATGAGATTTTTCTAAATCACCCACATGGTCCTGATTCTGTGGTGTAAACAACTTGAGCTTCTGAGTGTGTGTGAAATGTCGCCACCACCTCAGGAAGCCTAGCACTGGCTTTCATCTACTGCTTTTTGTCACTGGAGGGCAGAGTTGGAAGAGAGACAACCTGTCTCCTTGCACAGCAGGAAGCTGTCAGTTACAGCGTCAAATACTGTATGTCACTTTAAAAGAAGTAGTGGTACAAAATGTTTTATCTGCTTGTCAGTTTAGTTGTAGCCACTATGTAAATATCAGAGCAGACTGAGCACTTTATATTACAATCATATTAGAAGGGGATCGTACTGAAACTACTGAATTACTGATACCAAAAGAATACTGAATACTGAAATACAAACTAGTAAACACACACAATAGGTAAACTAAAGACTGAATGGGTGGTAACAGTATATTTGTTATAATTCTGTATTTTTATTTGGTATAATTTAATGTTGCAGTTAAAAACCAAATGGATGAATGAAACATCCTTTACTTAATTAAAACTCTTTTTCTGTTTCTTCTTGTGTTGTTACTTCATAGCGAGCAGAGGAGGAGCTGTGCAGCATGCTGCTGGAGATCGTGCTGTGTGTGATGTGGAGAGGTGTAGAAGGTTCAGATGATTCGGCGTGGCTGGAGCGTGGCCAGGTCTTCTCAGCTCTCACCAAACTGGGAACTGCCAACGAGCTGCTGCTTCCTGTCGACCAAATCAAGCTCAGGTCAGCACTATTTTAGGATTTGTAGTACTCGATGTAAGAGGGACAGAATGTCTCCAGAAACAGGCCAACAGTATTTAATAATCTCTGTGCTCTCTTTCTTCTCTAGTCTAATGGAACGTATGCTGGAGTGGGCAGTCAGCGATAACCGCGAAGCATCAGCTGCCACGTTGCCACAACACACTGAGAACGCAGTGCGGTTGTTACACATAGTACAAGACTTCCTACAGGCAGAGGGCCTGGTTAATCCAGCGCTGTGGACAGAGAAGGTGCTGGAAGAGACTGTGACGCTAATGGATAGTCTCATGGTGTGGTACTCTGCTGGCACCCAGTGGTTCCAGCTCTCCCAGGTTGGACTACGACTGCTGCTTGGTTTCATTGCTCAGGAAGACGCTGATGTGAGCTTTTCTTTTCACAATCCACAATTTATTTTATGTTTATGCTGCATTTGCATTTTTTGCTCTACCCTGCACAATTTAATATGACCTTTGTCCCAGGTGTGTGCCATGGCTACTGCCAAGCTCAATGGCATCCTGCAGACCAAAGAGATTTCCAGCCAGGATGAGGCCTGCTACCTGCTAGGGAAGGTGGAGGGCATCCTGCAGCGCTCCATCCAGGAGCAAACGGAGGAAACCTACTCCTTCCTGGTTCCTCTGCTGCGAACGCTGCTCTCAAAAGTCCATCGCCTCCTGTACATGGAGCTGCACCTCCCTCAGCTACCTGACACCAATGGCAGCCCCTCATTCTTCGAGGACTTTCAGCTGTATTGCAACACACCTGAGTGGCGTGTCTACCTCGACAAATATGTATGAGATCGAGATTTGCACTTACTGATGTTGTTTTAGATTCATATTTGAGAAAAAATGTCATTAAAATGTTATGGAAATTGTCATTTGTCAACAGATTATTCCGTATATGAAGCAGTATGAAATCGAAACATTCAGCCAAGGCCATGAGACCATGGCTCTGCACTGGAAGGAGTGCTATGAGGCCTTCATGGTCAGTCTGCATAAGAGAGAGAGGGAGAGGGGTGAGAGTAAGATTCGCTTCCAGGTTAGTTTAATCAGTAATAAACGGATAATAATTGAATCTTATTTTCCTTTGTCATCTTCCTGTATGGACTGTGTTCAGTGTTGATTTGGTCTAGAGCTTCTCTCCCATGAATTCTTTCTCTTCTAATATACTGCAGGAGCAATTTGTGGAGGCCTTTTCACGTCGAGCCCGTCAGGAGAACCTGCGCTACAACAGCATGTTAAAGCTGCAGCACAGCCAGAACAACGCCACCATCAGGCAATGGAAAGCAGCACGACGGGGTCTAGTGTGTGAGAGAGGGCCTTGGGCTGATAGGTGCTGTTATAAACTTCTCTACATATGCATTTCTTGAAATTTTCCAATTATACTACCACTACTACCAAATAGAAATCCAACAGCTGGGATCTGCTCCAGCACATCACACATACATTATTATAGCGTTTTGTCGTCTTTTTTTAACAGGCAGCAGGATGAGATGCACTGGAGGGTGTCAAGTGCTGAGAACTACTCCCGCATGAGGCTGAAGCTGGTCCGTAATTACAACTTTGACCCTCACAAAGAGGCCAGTGCTCTGAGAGACAACCTGGGTAAGACAACAGATGCAACTCTGATTACTTAAATGTTTGGATTAGATGTAAACTTTAAAACCACAATTAAAAACACTGACAGAAAAAAGCACCAAAATGCAACTACTTCAGAGGAACAATTCAGTAAATAAATATGATGATGAGTGGGGTTAGGTGTGTACAGCACTGTAGGTCATGAGCACACTCCTCCAGCCTAACCTTGGTAAACAGATTAAAATGGCCTGACCTTGAAAAGCCTCTTTAAGCCCATTTATGTCTAGGATGAGTCACACTGCTTCTATTATTCCTTATTAAGTTGTAAGTAAAGACAAGTATGTTTAAGAGTTAGATTGACTATTTTTACAGCAGCTTTTTCAGACTATACCATAGCTTAATTAACAAAAGTGTGATCATATGCATTCTAACAATAATATCCCACATACATACTATTTATATGTGAATTTTTTTAATGTAATGTATGAAATATATTGAAACACAGGTTTGTCTTTTGCAGTTACTCACATAATTTAACAAGTCACTTCTATCATTCATTCTACCTAATGGATACAAAAGGCTAATGTCAATAAAAAAATAAAACTGTTATGACCATAGAGCACATTGAATCCATAGTGTGAGCAGTGGTGCAAGAAAAACAGTAAATCGTCTTTTAGTGGAACAACATTATTAAATATAAGGTGTTATGTTCTTAAGGAGTAGGTTTTTGTTATTTTGTCAGCCTTTGACAAGCATGCTAAAGATCTAATTTACAGCACTGCCATGAGATATTAACCAGTGTACCATCTCTGGACGCCTCCTCAGCTTTTAATCCTCACTTGTCTCTTCTGCTTTGCTCAGGTGTCCATCAGCAGCGTGTAAACGCAGAGTCTCTCTTGCTGGAGGCTGTGAAGCAGGTTAAAGTGAGCGACCTGGAAGACGACATCTTGGATCTGCCTGAGGAAGATCCTGCTGCTGCCAGCAACCAGTCAGTCACCAAATACAACAGCCATTAATCAGTATTGTGCATACAGATAAATAATACTCAGTTAAAAATTATTGAGATATTTTGTAAGCACCTCCCATTCCCACACTGTGACTACAGGGTTGAAGCAGAGGAGGCAGGCCAGAAGGAGAAACTGGTGCTGTGGGAGGACTGTGAGCTGGTGACGGTAGTCGATGTGGTGCCCGGCCGCCTGGAACTCACCACCCAACACATCTACTTTTACGACAGCAGCCAGGAGAAAGAGGAAGGTGAGGTGACAACTGAGAGATAAAGATGAGAAAATATAGAGACGCATCACTGAACTGTTACTAACACTAAGCATGCCTACTGTTTGCCGAAGGAGTGGGCCATGACTTCAAATGGCCTCTGTCTCAGATTCGAGAGGTCCACTTGCGGCGATATAACCTACGTCGCTCGGCTTTGGAGATCTTCCTCATTGACCAGACCAATTACTTCCTTAACTTCAAAAAGGAGGTGATGACCCACAAATTTCACTTGTCCAAAATATTCGATTCAATCTCTATTTTAGTCGGAAGCTAATTTCTGTTTGCTCTGTTTGCAACATTTTGTTTTCTTATTAATAGGCGAGGAACAAAGTCTATAGCCGCATGTTGTTGCTGCGACCCCTCAGCCTTCATGGAACCCGCTCACCACAGGAGCTACTCAAAGCCTCTGGACTCACACAGGTCAGACTACAGGGATTGGTCAGGAAACAATGTAGTAGAGATACAGATAGACATGAAACAGTCACAACAAGGGTTCAAAGTTAATGTTTTGGTCCACTGGCCAGAGTGGCAGCTTTACTCTTGATGTAAAATCTACTGTATTTGGTACATTTTGCACCATGGTGGCAACATGCATGTAGGAGTTTAATACACACTCTGAGAGGGAGGATATTTGAAATTTAGCACACTACACTACGTCAAATATCATGGTACATTCTGATGTTGGAGAGGAAGTGACTGAAGTGATTTTTGTTTTCTGGTTGCCAAACTGCGTGATTAGATGTTATGGTTACTGTGAAGAGAGGAATCAACCAGTCACAGCATTATACTGTAAAATCTTACATATTGTCAGTATGGAAATTAACCTCAATATCAAAGCTGAACCTTGTTTTTTGTTTATTTTCTTAATGCAATATACTTTGTGCTAATTTTAAGAAAAGTACATATATCAATACTGTTTTGCTTTTCTTCCCATACACAGAAATGGGTGAACCGTGAGATTTCCAACTTCGACTACTTAATGCAACTCAACACAATTGCAGGCAGAACGTACAACAACCTGGCTCAGTACCCAGTGGTGCGTTGACGAAAAAAAATTTTGTATGACTGCTATGACTCAGGAAATATTGATATCTAAGATAATTGTGTGTGTGTGTGTGTGTGTGTGTGTGTGTGTGTTACCAGTTTCCATGGATTCTAGCTGACTACACTTCAGAAGAACTGGACCTGTCTGATCCTCAAGTATTCAGGGACCTTTCAAAGCCAGTGGCGGTGCTTAATGAACGCAATGCCAAGGCTGTTAAAGAGAAGTGTGTTTACTGTCTTATTACCGTCCAAAAGGTCTATGAATAATTGTCAGCAGCTAGAAGTCTGTTGCTCAATAACCATGATCCCTCTGGAATGTATCCACCAGGTATGAAAGTTTTGAGGACCCAACAGGCACCATTGACAGGTTCCATTATGGCACCCACTACTCAAATGCTGCTGGGGTGATGCACTACCTGATCAGAGTGGAGCCCTTCACTTCCCTGCACATCCAACTTCAGAGTGGACGGTAAGGAGGGCAACCAGCCAAACACTCAGCTTTATAGCTATTCCACGATTTGTCTTGACCTTTGATAGTAGTAATAAGATCAGTTTTTTTGGTGAAGGTTTTCAGTTAGGCATACATGTGCCTGTGCACATCTGCTACTAGATGCTCATTCTTACCGTTCTGTGATGGCTCAGGTTCGACTGCGCTGATCGCCAGTTCCACTCCATCCCTGCAACATGGCAAACCCTCATGGACAACCCCAATGATGTCAAGGAGCTCATCCCTGAGTTCTTCTACTTCCCAGAGTTCCTTGAGAACCAAAACGGTAATCACAGTATTAAGTGTTGGGGAACGTAGGTGACAACTGAGAATCCAGTAACATTATCCTCATTGTTGTAAATATGTTTAGGAGTTCTCTCCTTTAATTATGTTTTCCCTCTGTTTCCTTGTTCTTTTCCCTCTGTTTCCTTGTCCTTGTTCTTGGCTCTTACTATCGCCTAGACTTTGATCTTGGTCGTCTGCAGATCTCCAAGGAAAGGGTGAATGAAGTTATTCTGCCTAAATGGGCCAAGTCCCCTGAAGACTTCATCTACAAGCACCGCAAAGCTCTGGTGAGATGTTGGATTAGTTTGGCTTCTGTAGTGTGATGTTAAAATGCAGGGATCATTCATATAGTATATTGTATTATCAGTCGACTGTTGAATTAACTATGAGTAAAATCATACCCTAACTTGCTGTATTAGACAATACTGTCTGCCCTTTATTACCATTAACAGACAACATGGGAAATGAGGTGGTTTGGGTGGACTATTTCTTTATGTTCATATGTTCAATATATGTACACATACATTTGAGCTTGTAGTGGCTACATGTTTGTCTATTGTGCATATTTTTGGAGTGCCTCTATGACTGCCGTGTGTGTGTGTGTGTATGTGTGTAACAGGAGTCAGAGTACGTGTCAGCCCATCTTCATGAGTGGATTGATCTCATCTTTGGTTATAAGCAGAGGGGCCCTGCAGCAGTGGAGGCCCTCAATGTATTCTATTACTGCACATATGAGGGTAAAGCATCCGCAGCTGCTACTGTGCTGTCATCGTTCTTATTATTTATATATCTTCCTCAATCTTTCAAACTATTTGTCGCATGCAATTATAAGTGAAGTGTGGGTTTGATGTTGTAGGAGCGGTAGACCTGGATGCCATCACTGATGAAAAGGAGCGGAAGGCCCTGGAAGGCATGATCAGCAACTTTGGACAGACACCCTGCCAGTTACTGAAGGTGCAGACACATACCACATCCATGATACAGGTTTACTTTGATGCCATTGAACAAAAGACTGGAACTTGTGAAGTGTGTCTGATCTTCTATACTACATGTATGTGTGTATATAGGAGCCCCATCCAGTGCGTTTGTCTCAGGAGGAAGTGGAGAAGAGAAAGGCTCAGCTGGACTCGTGTCCTCTCAGCATGTTTGAACACCTCAGTGACCTCAAGTCCTTCTTTGTTGAGGTTAGTTTTTTTTTTTTTTATTTTATAAATTCAGAGCAGGGGAGGGAGACACAGCAGAGTGGTCTGATCCTTGGTCTCATACTAGCAAAAGCTTAGGTTGCATATTGTAGCTTTAATGAAAATTAAACACTGGTGAAATAAAACAAAGCACCAATCTGGAGTAGTTTAACCAAAACCAAAAATTAAAATGTCTTTTTCATTTTATATCATTATATATACATACTTAAAATATCTAATGCGTCACGTTGCAGGGCATCAGTGACAATGTGCCGCTGGTTAAAGTAGTGGTGCCAAAGAATCAGTCCCATTCCTTCATCACTCAGGGGAGCCCCGATACCATGGTGAGTTATTTATGTTTTGTTTTTGGTTTTTTTATCTGTTGTAAAAATTATAAAAATAGTTATGTAAACAAAAGGAAT
>OMLM01009690.1:29605-40322 GCA_900302695.1 Helostoma temminkii | reverse complement strand
TTACATCTCGTTCTCCTATGTGCTCATTGTGAAGTGACTGATTCCGGAGGAGTTTTTTTTATTTTATTTTATTTTTATGGGGCATCAAGAAATTTTGTATGCCTTGTTTAGTTTGGTTGGGAGAAGTGTGTGTGTGTGAGTGTGTGTGTGGGTGGATGTGGATGCAATTATTTTTTTAAAACCAATTACTTCATATCAACATGTTTGATATCGTGTCTCTGATTCTATGATACACGACAGCCCTGGATTGTTTTGACAGAGTCTTGGGTTCAGAGTTGGACACAGGGTCACTTCAACGGTTCTGTTGTTTTCAGTGTGATTTTTGTATTTAGTTTTTATTTAAATGTCACAGCAGGTTATAGTGCAAAGACCAATCTGTGTCTTTCCTTAAGAAATTTCAGTAAATGGTGCATAAAATGTTTTTCAGTGCAGTTTTTATTTTTTCATTTGTCCATATGTCATTCAAACAAAAGACCACTGTTTGGGTAGTTACACTACTGCAACAAACAGAGTGCCTTTATCCCAGTGTGGTGTTAACATACAGTCATGTTTGTTCTCATTACTGAAGCTTATTCTCCCTGTAAATCAAATGAAAGCAGCATTCCAGATGTTAGACCTCCACAGTTTCAGCAGGAACCAAGAATAGTAAAATCAAAAAAGTACGAGTTTGTGTCTTAGCAACATTCTCTGTGACTGTCACCAAATGGATGTGTGTATATCTGTGATTATTTATGAATACATTATATAATGTACAGCATGATTTTTATTTCAGCGTATTTGAAATGTACTTTTGCACTTTCCAGGTACTAAATTGTAACAAATTGTTTTAACTTGGCTCCCTAATCTGTACAAACTGCTTTGTATACACAAGTGGAAAATGATCATTAAAGTCTTGTCTAAATTTAATATTCATTTATTTGAAAAGTGGTTCGCCTTTTTGAGGTATTTGAAATCTTTATTGTATGAAGATGAGTGAAGCCTGTGATTGCTGTGGCTCAGGAAAAAAAGTGTTGTGCATATGCTAGAAATAGAAACACACAGATATAAAATGCAATGTAAAATGAGTTTTATTTAATTTATTTTTATATGGTAGCCCAGACTCATGAAAATAATATCTGTGATTAAGATCAGCAAGAAACAAATCAAGGGGGTCAGTTTCTTGTGTTAAATTTCTTTGTGGTCTTCAGCCAGTGACTGGGTATGAGCAGATGGACGCTCTCTTCAGCTCACAGTTGGCAGCTGTCCACCAGCTCTCATCTGCAAAACAGGGTAGGGACAGATATTAAAAAAACGAAATTCTCTGTTTGTCCTTAGTGATACTGGAAAAAGATAAAGATAAGATAAAGGTTAATATTTTCTCTGCTCTATAATCCTTTATTTAATTTGGCAGCTAAAGGTCTGATTTCATAATACAAGCTTCTCACGAGCACATTTATATAAAACAATAGTGTAAGCAGTAATAAAGTTATAAACTGACTATCTGTTGTACATCAATATCTGTGTTATATAAACTTTATTAATATCAGACATCTTAATCCACTGGTCAGATAAGATAAGTAAGGCTGTAACATAAACACCAAAACCTACTTCCAATACACAATGAACAAAAGGGTTTGCTGTGCAAGCGTTTAAATTGTATGTATAAAGTGTATGGGCTTGGCTCTTACCTATCTTGAACATCTCTATACAGACAGGTTTGTCACTCTGGATGTTGGGGTTTCCTGGCATCCAGTCGCTGTAATTCCACTCTGACCCATCAACCCACGATGCCTCTTGGTCCTGAGGTGTGCAACAACAACACACATACATTATGTCAAAGATATGCACAACTTGACTAGCCCTTTCTTATTCACACTGACCAGCGACATTCATATGTACAGTAGTGTATTCTAAGTATAAAAGTCAAACATCATTGACGCATTTGCTTTCTGGCCTCGCGTAGTGAAAGTATAGAAACAGATGGAACATTTTCAAATGAAAGTTCAAAGGACAAAACATTTTACCAAGGTAAGAATAACACTATCAGTCCCGTTGATAACATATCTAATGACATTCTCCTTGGCCTCCATTCAATGCCGCGGTACACAACCAGACAGCTGGCGTCACAATTATGAAAATGCTCATCACTTCTGGGGAACCAGCCCAGGAACTGGACAGAAGAGTTCCTGAGTTTATTTTACTTTATATTTACCCTGGTTTGATACAGTGTTGTCACTACTGCTACGTTACACAGAGGCATATCTTCCAAAAACCATGCAGGGTCTGTTTTGGTGTGGAACTTGCCTTGACCATGCCCCCCAGCCAGGTCAGCACTGGGGTGTTCTTGCCACCTTTGGTCACCAGGGAAACCAGGCGGGAATGCAGATCACCATTGGTTACAGATGCGAGCTTAGCGTTTGGGGCTTGATCTCTGCACAAGGCCTGGAGGCAAAAACAAAGGACACTGAAAAACCTGGGGTCTAGAAACAAAATATAATTATATCATGGGCTAACCAGTAAAAGCTGATGGCAGAATTGTCCAAGTGCTGCTGAAATGGTTGATTGTCTAACCTGTGCATCTTCGAAGCGTAGTGGTGTAGGGTTGAACTCATAGCAGATTCCATTGATGATTTCCCCTTTACATCCCACTATTGGTCTTAGGAGTCTTGATGGTTCAGTTCCCTGTCTAAAACCATCAAGGAGTCTCATGAAGGGTTCGGTTCCCTGCCTATAACCATCAGCGATTCTCATGAAGGGTTCGGTTCCCTGCCTATAACCATCAACAATTCTCATGAAGGGTTCGGTTCCCTGCCTATAACCATCAACAATTCTCATGAATGGTTCGGTACCCTGCCTAAACCCATCAGGGATCCTCATGAATGGTTCAGTTCCCTGCCTAAAACCATCAGGGATCCTCATG
Source organism: Helostoma temminkii (assembly GCA_900302695.1). Lineage (NCBI taxonomy): Eukaryota > Metazoa > Chordata > Actinopteri > Anabantiformes > Helostomatidae > Helostoma > Helostoma temminkii. The sequence continues at coordinate 37,423 of OMLM01009690.1, read as the reverse complement.
AAGGGTTCAGTTCCCTGCCTAAAACCATCAGGGATCTTCATGGAGGCTTTAATTGCTTGAAGAGTAGAGTCTTCCTCCACTCTCATCCAACCACCACTGCTCTTGTAGACTGGAATATCAACACGAACTGGAAGACAGAAGGCCTTTAGATTAGGCTGACTGTTGTGATAAGTTATTGAATATATATATATACATTTTTTTTGAAAACTTTTTCTTTACAGCCTCCTCACCCTCATCCGTCAGCCAGGGCCGTTTGTCCATCTCTACAAATCCATTTCTATGAGAGGGACGGACGAAATCTGGAAAAGGAAATTAACACAAATGGGTATTTAAAGTAGCATATTTGTAACTGTGTTTAGAATATAGTGCTTGACGAGGTTGGTTTGACATCATGTGCTTCTACGTACCCCCTCTCCTGTACAGACCGGTGTTGACGTCAGCGAGGAATCTCCTGGAGCTCTCTATGCCTTGTCTAAAGCCTCCGGGGATAGGTTCATGGATGTCAGCGTGTTCAGGGCCCTTTTGAAGGCCATGAGGGAGCTGGTGGTTTGAAAATATCGCCTTCAAACCTCCAGGGGTTTTGATGGGGACAGCCTGGAGGCCTGGTAGGGGAACATCCTGCTTATTCAGTGTTGTTTATATGCAGGCAGGCCAGTGGTGGTGGCTGAATACACAACCCTTAACAACCTTGTAGAGTTACAGTAACAAATATCTTTGCCAGAGTACAGATAACTGTTGGGCCTTTGTAACAATTATTAACTATTGTGTCAGAACAATATATAGACCAGAGCTTTTGTTTAACATGGCAATAAATCAATAACGGTCAGAGTCTAATTTCTGAACAGCTTTTGTGGAGGTCAATTACTCTGATTATATCATTGTTTGCCTCAGTAAACTGTTTTGCTGCCAAGGCAACAAATCACAAACCTACAATTAATCATGGCAAACAAATTTCAATACAGTATCAATCATGAATGAACATACTGAAGTAAGTAAATATTTGAAATCAGATTTTGCTGTAATTCCTATGATTCTTTGGTACCGCTCTACAATAATTATTATTTTGTGAAAAACCACAAACCCATAATGGAAGTGTTTGTGTTATCCAAATGAACTAAATAGTAACAATGGAAAGACATTTTTTGTAAACGTCTTCGATGAACTTGAAATCAGTTTATTAAATGTTATCAGGTTATGAAAAAACCAAAAGAATATAATGTCAATGACACCAATATGTGATACTTGCTTGTGTGCACATGAAAGACACCAATCAGACATAACATTTTGACCACCTGTACAATCCAACGCAATCATAAACAACTCTGCCGTGAATTCTACATTTACAATTTAATAATTTTAAATTTTTACATTGTAACTGTCAGAAATGTGATGATTCTACTACATGTGCATTATTAAGGTCATTGTGGGCGTTGGAGTCGCACTGTAGTACGTTATGATAAGAGGTGTCAATGATGTTGTGGCCTCCCTATTACATCAACAAGGGGTCCAAAACATTAGACACCTCTTATCATAACATACTCCAGTACGACTCCTACGCCCACAATGACCTTAATAATGCACATGTAGCAGAATTATCACATTTCTGACAGTTTCCACTAAAAAAACTGAAAATTATAACTGTAAATGTAGACTTCATGGCAAAGCTGTTGTATTGGATTGCCTTAGTTTGTACATTGTGTACATTATTATGTAAACATAAGGTTAATTTCTTATTTCCTCTTAATTATTTCTTAATCTACACTGTCAAGCCCATTATGATGCTTTTTTAAAAACAGGATCTTAAAACAACTCTACGCCTGCAAACTACTGCTACTTCTGTTCATATCAAGAAATAAACATTTTATTTTCATGATAAAACCCACCACGAGTATCACATTTGTAAATTATGATTCAGTTAGTCAAGTGAGCTGAAATAATTAAGTGTGCAAAAAAAAAAAAATCAAGAAGGATCATTATTGCACCTAATACATCTAATTACCATTTCTTTAAAAAAAATGGAGTCAGATCTTACCTGTCAGTGTCAGGAACAGCAGCACTATCTTGAACATCCTGTAAATGTAAGAAACAGTAGTTTTTTATACATTTTTAGGCTGCTTTTCATTTTCTCTTTTTTTAATCTGCACAGTTTGTACCACAGAAACACATTAATGCGTCATATTAACCTTATGGATGATGAGTTTCTCTCCACTATCCTGTGTTCCAAGTTCAAACCAAGAGACAGTGTGGAAACTGTTCAGTTTGTGCGTTGCTCAACTGAGACTGAGTGATGTGCACTCCCAACTCCGAAAGAAAAGGCTGCTTATTAATATATGATTGTCATGGTCATAAACCCTACTAGTAACACTTTGAATGAGATTATTGCTTAATCTGCATCCCCCTTACTTGGATGATCACTGATAATTTTGTGAACTTTGTCCTCAGGTCTTGGCTGATAGAGGTGCTGATATAACAAAGCTAACAAAGTACAGCTTGGCAACAGTTGGCCTGAAACAGAAAGCTGCCTGACAAATTGGCAACGTTTTATTCTGTACACATCCTGTTTGCCAGGTTTTAGTAAATATTTTAAGTTGATTTATTTAAAGGTATTTTAAGGTGAGTGGCACTCGGTTTAATCGATGGCAGCTCAATCAGTATTTGTGAATATGGACAGAAAGTGTACACATGGTGCAAGAGGCAGTGAAGGTCAGCAAAGATAGTTTTTGGGAGGTGGATAAGTGTTTTTACAGGTCAGTACACATGAACTCCATTTCAGTGGACTTAATGACATGGTCCTGGGCAGGAATTCAGGGCCCTTGTGGTCATGTGACCACATTTCAGCAGTGTTGAAGTCTAAAGAGTCTTATCTGTAATAAACAAGGTGCACATTTGCTTGAATGGTGACACTTCATTCAAATTCTGAAAGTTTTATGGAGGGTGATTGTGAAGCTCTTATTTTCTGCAAGCTTCTTTTGTCCATTTCCTTCCTGAAATGGACCTTTCCTTTCTCAACATTAATGAGATGCTTTTCTCAGAATTACCCTGTACAATTTTAAATACACTACCTGATCTTACAGGTTCTGGCGTATTGAATGGGCCAAAGCTGAACCGCTAGAAATGCAAAAATGAGATTTTCATTTGAAAATTAGATTTTCAAATGTGTAATTTTTTATTATTGAGGTAATGATTTAGAATCAATTAAGAACCTATGGTGAGCAGAGGAGAATGCTATATCCATTTGTTGAGGTGGCTTAATAAATGAAAGGGGGAATAAAGAATAAACAAATCTGGCAACTTTGACTCGGTGTTGTCAGGCCGCCATCTTGTCTGCATCCAGGCAGGTTGTCAGCCTTGATCTCGTGAGGTTATCGTTTGCGTGACGTCAGACAAGCGTTGAGCGCTTGTGCTACGGATACCGGTGAACGATTCTGCGCAGTGGGGCTGACAGGCTGACTTCTAGTAGGTAAAACAAGGCAGCAAGCTAGCTCGGTGGGCTAAGTTAAGTACTGTTGGGGCTCTCCGTTGAGAGGCAAAGAGCTGGACACAAGTGGGCTACACCGTGCAAGTCTGAACTAGGTCTAGTGGCGAGCAGCTCTTATAGCTTCTACGTGGTTTAACCTCGTATCTGTACTTAAAATGGCTTTGGTGACAGCATTAAGAAGACTGGCTCACGTTAGGCTACGAGAATTTCCGAGGAAGACGACGGCAGTAACGTTAACTTCGGGAGCCAGGCTGACAGGGCTGAGGAGTTTTACCGTCAGCACACAGCCTCTGAGGTAAGTAACTAGCTTTACTAGGAGGAACTGTCACATATACCACTAAGTTTCTGCCGAACGTTGTTTGATAACTTCCGTCAACCATAATACAGTACAGCAGAGTGGCGCTGCAAACTGGGCAAGTTTGTCACAGTTTTATGACCTTTCTTATCAGTAACGTTACACATCCAGCAGAAAATCACGTAACGCCAGAACACAATTGGATGTATTTTGAGGACATTGTGTCAGTGTCTGTTATCGGCTATTTACTAGCTATAGTGCTGTATAAACACGCTTATAAAACGCCAAGCACAAGGCTCTAGTTTACATTTGCATTTCAAAAATGCGTTGTTTTCTCCCACAGCTGATTTACTGTAGAAACCACGGGTCAGTAGCAAGGAAGCAGTTTTAACAGGACTTTAGATGATTTTATTTGTATATTTGGAAAAGCTGCTGTTTGATTCGTCCTTAGCTCTACGTTCAAGCAGCTAGTGCTTGTTCAGAGCTCTGTGAAACGTGACACTTCAGTCACATTTATGAATGGAGTGAAATTTGTGTATGGTAATACTAAGCAAATCAGTCTTGCAAACAATATAATAGTTGTTGAATTGGCCTGCCCCCACATTGCATATAATAACTGTAAACCGAGATAAGTTGCTTGAAAAGCAACTTGGTAGTGTTAGTTTGTACTGTGTATTCTTGGAATAAGCTGATTGAACTTTGAATGAGGCTAAGACTAAAGTAATCCATCATCCTGTTAGGCTTCAAGGCTGTGACCAAGGCTTGGCTTCTTGGGGCCAAACAGCTAGATGAATTGCACAATTACTGCTGATTTTCCGCTCATGTTGAAGGTTTGGTTTGCTGAACTGGCCTTAAACTGGTTGACACTGTCCTTGTGTGCACATGTCTGACCCCCTCCCACTAAGGTGTGGATAGTTTGCCGTTGGTTGTTGAGACATTCAGTAAAATTGTCAGTCCTCAACAGATTAGTTAGAAGCTGTCAGGTGTATGCAGGGTAGCAATAAAGATTATGAGATTTTTTCCCTATACCATTCTTCATTCTTTGCTTTCTAGATCTTTCATATCATCTTCACGTTTGAGAATGCATCCATCCACTGCATTCACATTCAGTATTTTCAATTTAAAATCATAATGTGTGATAAATAGGTGTATTTTCCACTTTTTTCAGTTTTCTGTTATAACCCTTTTTGTGTTTTTCTGCACACCCCCCCTCTACATGCACAGGCTTCAGTTTTTCTAATAAGACCATGCAGTATTAAACAGCCATGTAATCTGACAGGGGGGAGAGTGGGGTTTTATAACTGTCGGTACATTGTTCCCACTGAAGATGGAGACTTTCAGAAGTTCACTTTTTTCAGAGGTTCAGTGTAGGTTGTCCAAAAGTCACTTAAAAGGAATACCTCTGGAGTTCAGTTGGGGAACACTTATGGCACCTCATCTGTGATTGCATATAAAAACATGCTGCACCATGTAAAGCACACAGAGACCTGACATTGTTAGCTTTTCCACACAAAAACTCCCAGGCATTTGACAAAGTGTTCCTTGGTTGTGGTTTCGGCACGATTAGCTCACATGAACATTGTTCACTGTGTAGGTATTAAGCGTATTAAGTTCCTTTAGTGCAAAACTCCTGCGGAGTATGTAAAATGTTCTCAGTGGATTCAAAGTCCACAGCGCTGTCTCACTTAGGTTTTGCGATATCCTTATTAAAAACTAAACTTGTATAGTTTCTGGGTGTAATACACATCTGCGAAAGTCTCACATTCACTGCAGTTGAAAAGTAACTTGACCAACAAGAATGTTAATCCTCAACTTTCCTCACCCTGAGCAGAAACATTTATTTGCTGAATACTATTTATCTGCTGCACAATGACCAAATGTATGTCACATCCAGCATGATTGAAAACACGCTTTAGAAATGTCTCGCCTGTTGATATAAGAACAGTTATACAAGAGGAGGCTGTTAAGAAATTTAATCAATACTGAAATATCTCATTCATAAAAGTATTCAGACTGTTATTTTAGTACTTGGTAGAAGTGCTTTTGGCAGCAGTTACAGATTTGTCTCTACAAGCTTCTCACACTTGGATTTGTGTAGTTTATCCCATTATTCCTGACAGATCCTGTGAAGCTCCATCTGATTGGGTGGAAGTGTCAGGATGGAAGTGAAGTGCCATTCTCAGGTCTCTCCAGACATCTTCTATGGGTTTAAGTCTGAGGTTTGGCTCAGCCACACAAGGACAGTCCTGTAGCCACTCCAGGATTGTACTGACTGACTTCAGGTCGTTGTGCTGTGTCTTCTGAAGCAGGTTTCCTTTAAAGAATTGTCTGTATTTGGCTGCACTCGTTCACTCTTTAGCTCCGACTAGTCTCCCTTCTGTCTTTGCTGCTTAGAAGTCCCCTGACTGATTGGTACTGATTGGTCAGAGAGACGCATCGGTACCATTGTGCTGGGCTTTTAGCATCCACAGCTGTCTTGTCGCCTGAACTGTGAAGAAGTATTTCAGTATTTTTCTACTCCTGAATTTTTTTTGCAGTGTTTCATCATTGCTGCTTTCAGCCTCTTCCAAACTAAAATTTGTCTCCTTACTGTCACAGCCACATCCCAAATCAAGAACAGCATTTCCTCCATATCCTCCACTGTGTGTGTGCCTTTTGTGTTGTTCACTGTGTCATGACAGATGATGCTATGAGCATAAAACCAGCTACAATGAAAGGGAACTATGTCTGCAGGGGAAAACGGAGTTTCTGCTTTCAGTTCTGCTGGGGCAGTTACATATTTGCATCGCCAGACCAAACAATTTTTTCATCATACTCTTAGTATCAGTAAATGTCATTCTAAGCCACATCATAGATGTTTTATACTACATAGCTTCCTGTTGCTGGGAGTGCTGCTGAGATGGTTTGCCTTCCAGCAGGATCTGAAGCACCTGAAGCCCTGTCAGGATGACCATTGTGTTCTTGACCACCTCCCTGACCGAACCAGGAAGAGCCCTTTTGGTTTCAGACTGACACCACTGTGCTCCTGGGAACACTCAAAGCTTTAGTCTTTGTCCTGACACATAGTATGAATTGTGAGATCTTATATACGAGTGTGTGGCATTTTAAACTATGTTTGATCAGTTCAGTTTACCTAAACTATGAATTTAGCAATTTAGCAATTCAACACTTTAATAGTTTTTGTTAAGAAATTAGTGTTAGATTTTTGTATTGAAACATTATTGTATTAAAATAAAGGGGGGACTGAACATTCCTTTGCATATATTAGATGTGTATGTGCAGATTGACGTTAAACTACGCATTGTTAAAATAGATAATTGTGATGACAAATGTGTTATAAAAATGTTTCCCGCATGGATAAAGTGAGTGTAGTGACGAGCTTGGACCACTAGAGGGCAGAGACGTGCGGCAGGATCAGTCAAGATCCTGACATGACCAGATATTTTGTCTTTTTTTTCTCAGTCATTAAAAATATGTTTCCATATATATTTCACATATTTCCATTTGTAAGCAAACAATAAGCTTAAAACTGTTCTCTTTGTGTTTGTAGGTCAGACAATAAGGTGACGATCCACTTCATCAACAGAGACGGGGATAAGATCACTGTGAAGGGATCAGCTGGAGACACTTTGCTAGACGTGGTTGTAAATGAAGACCTTGACTTTGATGGCTTTGGTATGACAGCACACACTTTTATTTAATTTTTTATTTTTTGATGGATGGAGTCATATACTGAGGTTTAGAAGTTACTGACAGCCTTTACTCCTAGCCTGTAATGTAACTAACAGTATGTAACTCAGCTAAATCTTAATGCTATAAGTTAAAGCATGTGTTTGTGTGGTGTAGGAGCATGTGAAGGAACCCTGGCGTGCTCCACGTGCCATTTGATTTTTGATGAGGAAGTCTACAAGAAGCTGGGCCGAGTATCAGATGAAGAGATGGACATGCTAGATTTAGCCTATGGACTGACTGAGACGTAAGGACACGCACACACGCACACACACACACACACACACACACACACACACACACACACACACACACA
>OMLM01009690.1:13452-29585 GCA_900302695.1 Helostoma temminkii | reverse complement strand
CCATTTGATTTTTGATGAGGAAGTCTACAAGAAGCTGGGCCGAGTATCAGATGAAGAGATGGACATGCTAGATTTAGCCTATGGACTGACTGAGACGTAAGGACACGCACACACGCACACACACACACACAAAAACAAAAACAAGCTTGTCTAAAGCCACAATTATCTTTTTTCCACTGGAGACTCTGCAGCATTTCCAGTGTGGCCAAAGCAACTTTAAATGTATTTTTATAAAAGTTAGCATTTCATAACGTGTTAATCATGTGTTGTTGGTTTTTCTAATGTTTGAATGTGTCACACTTTGTTTACATAGGCAGCACGTTACTGGTATATATTAACAGTTTTTCTATGGAATGTACTCATTAAGATAAGAGCGGTTTGATGACATAGCTTTGCTAAGATAATGAGATCAGTGAGGAACAAAGCAGTAAACACAAGAGAGCCCCATCTTTTAATTTAGGGCATCAACAGTTTGCAAACAACAGTGTTTATTCTCCTGGATTAATGATTATTCATTATTTCACACAGGTTTAGTTGGAGTTCTGAACGCTTTACAAGTGACTTGCTCTGAAACTAGTCACGGTTAAGCTGGCAGCACAGAAAAGAAAGATGTAGAGAAGTAACAGGTATCACAGAGCTCTGTTCTTGAGCTGGACTAGTCATTTCTCTTACCTGCACTGAGGTGGATCTTAGACCCCTGTCATCAATTACAGTTATCTATCTACAGTTTGTCAGGAATCATCCCTTAGTTACTGTCTAGTACTAAGATGTCAGGCAGCATAATTAGGACCTAAATATATACTTTATATAATATGTAACATGTGAGGAAATATTACAGAATTACAAGATACACAAGACAAAGTGGAATTAGATGGTTATGTGAGGCCAACAATTAACAAAATAACTGAGAGGTTTCAACCAATAGAGGGAAACCTAGAGGGAAAATAATGTTCAGACTTGAGAATCAGCTACACAAGATCAAAATAATTTAATATGGATAGTATTTCAGTGTGAGTCTTTTGTTTTCTCCACCTCCATTGTAAGTATGTATCTTTGTTCAGACTGTTTCAGATGTCAAGACAAGTACACAGATGCAAAACCATGTGGTACTTTAAAACTGGTCTAGGGATTTTACAACTAAATGGAAACTGACAACAGTGAATGTTAGGACTTGTTGTAAAGTGTTGCAACTTTCCCCCCCACAGATCTCGTTTAGGCTGTCAGATCTGTCTGACGAAGTCTCTGGACGGCATAGTAGCCAGGGTCCCCGAGAGCGTGACCGACATCAGACAGAGCAAAGATGAATCGGCTTAGCCAGGAACCGGCAGCTGAGGAGCGTGCATGTGAGGTTGTGCCCGCTCAGAACTGAAGGTGCAACGTGTGCACAGGGACACTGGTGGGTGTGAATCTGGTACTTGCTGCACCATCTGGTCGGCTGTCACAGTATTGTCTTTCTTTGTTAACAACTTCCAACACAGGAGAGTCTCTGTAACCATTAGAGAACCTAGTGTGAGGAATCAAAGTATTTATCAGATCTAAACTCTGAGCAAAGATAAACCTGTGCTGTTGTATCATAATAATATATGTAAACTTGTCTCAAAATCCCCTGACTGTAATATTTGACATTTTAATCCCTCAGAATTACTTGTATTTGTCACTATGAAGGGCACATGGTAGACCACCTGTAGTTTTTGGCAGTGCCTTCTGTTATCTGTGTCTTTGCCTTTTTCGTCACACAAACGAAACACATCTTATCAAGTAGAATGTTTTATACACCAGGAACAGATGTGGTCTCGATGCCACGTCCAAAGGTTAAAAATCGACTCTTCTCAGTGCGTATAAGTTATCATCTGAAAAAGGTGGACAATTGATTGAAATGTTTGATGCAGACACCATACTAACACCTTTCATTACACCATGTATGTATTCCCTTATTATTGTTGGTTCAGTCAATTCCTTATGTAATCAGCCAAACACTTATGTATGTGTATGTGTCCAGAGTAAAAAAAAAGAAAAAAAGAAATGTAATAAAACTAATCGCCTTTCTAAAGACGTGTTGAACTGTCAATTTGTACGTGGTATGAAAATAATTTGGCACAAAATGATAAATCAGCTGTAGGTTTTCTTTTAAAACCACCAGGAACTGCACAATAATCATTTAATTCTTATTTATTTGCAAAAGCAGAGTTTTCCAGCCTATTAATGCAGCATATGAAAACGTTTACATAGCAATGAGGCTTAGACAATAAAAGAAAGCAACAGTCTTATAATTAAGATTATTATTATCATCATTATAATTGCATAAAATGTAAAGCTTGGAAAACAACACAAAGCAGTGTACTCATTTTCATATTTACAGATAATAGAAACAGGACAGGGTGTGTGGGGATTCATTTAAATCAATACAGGCTTGTGTGAAAACCACAGTATTGGCAACAAATAGAAAACAAGCATCTTAGCTGCAAATTGTGCTTCTGCATGTGTGTAAATCTATCACAAGGCGCTGAACTGTAATGTAAGAAAGTATTTGAAATGTTATGTTAACTGACTTTTAGTTAATGAAATGACCGAAGGCTCACAGCAGCCATCTTATCAACCTTATATCTATACAAGTCTCAAATAATCAGAGGGCACAAATCTACAAAACTCAGCTTGTGTAAATTAGAAATATTTAAGTTAAGATGCTGACTGCAACATGAAGCGTTGTGGTTCTGAATCTAAACTATATTCACTTACTCACTTACTGTAAATATAGAGCAAAGTGCAGCATACAGTGTGTACCCAGACTGTATTTACACTAGTATCTAGTATCTACGCAAGTAACACTGTGTGAACAGAGCGAAGCAGTGTGACATCCGGACGGTTTGCAAAATGCAGGTCTGGATCCTAGACAGATAAAATACTTTATTAATCTCAAAAACTGCAAATAAATAACTCTAATTAACAATGTAATGTCTGTGTAATAGCAGAAGTTACTGGTGTTGACACTGAACGCAACTCTTAACCATTTCCTGACTGTGCTTTAGATTATGACTGTAAAACTGTGAGAATGTTACATCACATGAAGATGCTTGTAGGAGATACTGTACGCTGCCTGTCATCTATTTAGGTTCTCCATGCTATATACATTCACAGTATGTAAACACGTTTCACATCAAAGAAGTTTTTCAGAGTTTGTGTTAGTGATTGAGCAAAAAATCCAGTGACCAGAGTGTTAATAAAAGAAGGCAATACTAGGTAGTTATAAATGGCAGGTTTTAACTTTGGCCAGATGGAGTTGAAAACATCACTAAATTCTATGTGTGTGAATTCAGCCCTCTGTAGAAACCAGTAGAAACTCCTTGTATGCACCAACACACTGACATTGAAAAATCAGTCACATTCCCTTAATGGCAGACAGCTGTGGGTAAACACATTTTCAAAGAATCACACGCTCCTGTTTAAATACAATGTGATGTCTAATTTTGTTTGTTATAGACTCAGATAAAACCTATGGCAAAATACTGCATGGTTTCAGCTATGTCAAGGTGTTTTAGAGCCTAATGAAACAGTATTAGGATGGAGTATAATACTGTTTTGGGGTTTTCAAAATGTGTGAACTCTGGATTATACTAAAACTACAAAATGTGAAAGTGATGCTATGAAAGTTGCAATAATTGTGTTAACTGGAAAACAGCAGTTGTGTATTTATAGTCCAGTCAGTCGTTACATTGTGTTGAAGTGCCGTGTGTTGTGCTTTGAGCTAATGTGACTGTGCTCCAGGTTACCGTCGTATTCACACATAGGATTCTTCAGCAAACAGAAGCTGGTCAAAGTCTGGCTCTGCTGATGGATCGCTGCATCTCTTCAGCCATTCCCTGTGACTCTCCACAAGAGCGAGCGCCACCTGCTGGCTGCTCTGTGGGTTACTGCACGGGTGAGAGGAGAAGTATTCCTTCACTGCTTTAGAGGCACAAGGGGAGAGGCAAAAATGGGCCTCTGACTTCACTCTCTGCGAATCCACCTTCAGTCCTGGATCGCTGGGCAGCCTGGCCCGGGTTAGGGTGGAGGCCTGGCCCACAACCTGGCGACCAGGTTCTGAGCCTCGGCGCTGGTGGAGCTTCGCAGCGCACTGCTCCTCTACAGAGTGAGACTTGTGTCGCTTGAACAGGGACAGAGACGGCCCGCTCTGCTTGTAAAATACGGAGGGCAATGACTGCTTCAGCTCATCCACTTCACTGACTCCTGCTTCACTCCTCTGGTTAGTGACACCACCTCCAGCGTTGGGGTGGGTGTCAGTGAGCTGCCTGGTGGTTAGCGGGGAGTTTGAGGTATGGAACCAGGGCGATTTGGGAAACTGGAGGCTTCCTGTAGAGCGGTGGTGGGACGGGGGGCTGAAGGAGTCCTGTTTAAGTTGTCGAGATCTGTGGGTCTCTTGGCCAGGCCTCCCCTTCCCATGGGCCCCTCCTCCTGCATCCTTGGAGAGTCTGCCTGAAGGCTTGGGCTGTTTTCCTGCTCCCCTGTCGCCTGCTTTTCCTTTCTCTGACACTAGTGTGAGCGGCTTATCAGCTGGTCCTCCCTGCTTGTAGAAACACACAGTGTGAGGAGGACAACATGTGGTGAAGACAGTTTATATAGAAGTTAATACACATTGTAGTCACAGAACAATGGACAATGTATAAAATAAGGCTGTGGACATATAACAATGCAAAACATGAGACAATACCTGACAAGACATGATAAAATGTACCAAGTATGGATGTAATTAAGGATTAATAGAGAAAAATATCTGACATTTACTAGACCTTAATACAACAACATCATTATGCTTGTTTAAAATCTGTTAATATTATGAGGCCATTGTTTTTTCTACTCACCCCAGTCTTGTCCTCGTCCTCTTTCTCCAAGTTATCTTGGTGGGTTAGGGACAGTCTCCGGTCTTTCTTCAGCCAAGAGTTTGGGTGGAGGCCCCTGCAGCTTTTTAAGGTCCCCCAGCTGAGTGATTCTTTAGGTGGAGAGTCTTTAGCATTGGTGCCCAGGTCTGGATGTCCACCAGAGGTCAGAGTCGAGCTTATGGATGTAGAAGGGACTGAGGTGGAAAGTGATCCAGAGGAGTTGGAGGGCAGATGTGTCTTGGTTGAGTAAAGCCCCCGTCTGGTTGCCCAGGTTTGGTCACTGCTCAGGGAGTCCAGTGAGTCCAGGGAAGAGCGGGTTGGTGCAGGGGAGTTGGGGGTGGAGGAGAGGCTGGAGGAGCTGGCTTCCAGAACTGATGTCTCCCTATCGTGCAGGTTTAACCCGGACTCATCTCCGCTCTTCTTGCCCTGACCTCTGGAGTGTGTGTGAGTGAATGTGTGGCTGCTAGACTTCTTTGGAAGTTCTTCTTCCCCATCTTCATCCTCACCAGTGAGACCAGCAGTACTTCCTGGAACACATGGCCGAAACTTGGCCACATAAGCTATAGCTGGCTCTGAGCGCCTCCGCTGTCTGTGCCGAACATCCAAGGACAGGGAGTCCAGAGAAGAGGGAGTGTCTATCGTCTGTGCGTCCTGGCTGGAGCAGGAGACGTCTGGGTCGTGTCTCCTGCCTCTGGTTCTCCCAAGAGGCTGTAACTTTAGTCCACGCGGGCCGTCAGGCTGGGGGTGGTGGATATCTGGGTCAGTGTCTTGGTCATAGTCACTTAATGTGATGGAGTCCAGGCTGCCTTGAAGGGGTTTGGAGCAAAGGGGTCTTCTGCTGCAGACGCTAGGTGACCCTCCGCTGCTGTTGTCCAACTCATTCTCCAGACTGTCGTATGATGAGTCCGTCAGAGGGTACATCCACGACTCTAACGATGGAGGACAAAGTGTTGAGGAGGAGCTCAAAAATGGGACACAGAAAACTGTGTCTAAAGTTTTCTGTTTTTCTTTTAAATAGTAAAACACAAAGTTTCTTGCAGTTTAGGCCATTCCTCAGCTCATTAATAACTTTCTGTGCTACCCCTGCTGTTGTTAACCAAAGATCTTCAGTCAGGATTGAGGAGGCCACTCATTCACACATTCCAAAAACAAATCCTGAACCAGTTTATGCACTGAGGGCTTCACATCATCATCAAAATGACCTAATATTTCAAACAGCTTCATAAATACCTGTCAGTACTCAGCACCTTCCTTGTTATCCTTCAATAATACATAATAATACTCAGTGTTGCTTGTTGCCTTACAGTACAGCTTGTGTCGTATTTCCATTTTCTCTGTACCTGATCCCGTCTCCTCAGTGTTGAGTCTTTGTGGCGGCCCTCCAAACAGAGAGGACGGATCTTCTCCAAGAATCTGCTGACAGTGTTCAATCATAAACTTCACCAGCTCACAGACCTGCAAAGAGATAAAGAAGGATTCATGTAACAACTGATGTTCAAATATAACAGTGGAACTATTGTTTTAGCATTTTGCAGTGAGTCTTTTCAAGGTTCTTCTCCTGTTTTCAGCTTTCACAGTGCATCATTTCTGAGCAGCTACTTGTTACAAACTGCTTTTACAGGACATTGTGTGGTTTGTTCTGTTCCCATCCACATTTCAAAAAGTCAGTGGTCTAAAATTAGACATTTAAGCTTTTCTATAAAGCCCTCTTTGAGACATTCCTGCGGTTTAGGGGTGTTAAAATGCACCAATTAATAGGATTTGAACACAAAAATAACTTGACGCATCAGCTCAGTGCTCGTGTTAATGATATAAAATTAATTTGTGTAACAAGATTTCCAGCTATAAGTTGTGATTAGCAGAGGCAGCTGGTTCAAGTGGTTTTATGGATGGCAGACAAAACTCTTTGTTACTAAGCTGTGAGTTGATTTATTGAATTGTCTATTAGAGCAGGAGTAGCCAAAGTTACAGCAGCCAACTGGGTCTGCATCAGACTGATCCCACTTTAGGTCTTGGCGGCTGTAAACATACTGTGGTTTCCTTTTGAAAAATGTCCTTTAATATGGACATCAGAAAGCATTTTCTTAGCAGCATCACTCAGAGCTGCATCAGATAAACCCTCCGGCCCCTCTCTCTTACCTTCTTAGTTCCTTCTCCCTCCACCTCAGGGCTACCAGGAGCTCCAGGAGGCCAAAGGATGCTGGGAGCGATGCACACTGATAAATTGAAACATGTCATCTGGTTCTCGTGGGCGTAGCCCTGGACGCCGTGCAGCATGGCCAACACATAGCGTAGCAACAGGGCGTTTTCTTTAGGCAGCCGACAAATCATTCTGCAGGACAACAGGAAATTGTGCTTCAGTATTTAGACGTGAAGGACAGCAGATGTTCACCTCAAGCGTCTGTGTGTGTTTTACCTCTGTATATCCTGCACCTGTTCCTCCTCATCCTCCCCTTCCTCCAGCACGTCCATCCATTCTTCATGAAGTTCACAGCACAGTAAACTGCCAGGGATGCTGCGCAAGAAGTCCTGAAAACATAATGATGATGATGTCTGTGTGAAAACGTGTTATTCAGAATAAAACTGCCTTTTACTGTGTTGCTTTTTTTTTTTAATCACTCAGTTACTAGTTTTGCTTTAATGCGTTAGTGTTATATCTGATATTCATCACCAGAGCAGTGAATAAAGACTCTACAGCTCTGCCACATAATGAAGAGACACAGTTGCACAACACTCGTGCACAGAAGCTCTGTCATACCTCCAGATAATAACTATAATCCAGATTACATTAACAAGCCAATCTATCCTCCTCTGCTGTAACAGCTTGTCCTGCTAATGTAGCTGTATAACATGTCACACTGAGGCTGAGCAGGATGGAAGCAGATTAAACGTGTTCTTACAGATATGGGTCAATAAGGAAACTTTGTACACAAACATTAAGGCCGCACACACGGGATCCACCTGAACAAACACCCTGGATTCTTATTATATGAACTGCTTTTCTACATCTATTTAATGTAGTTTAACTAAAATATACACACACTTGTACCTTAAAGACTCCAGCTATGATAAAGACGTGGTCACGTGTCAGAGGAAGTTGTAACTCCCCAGCATCCAGTGAGTCCCGCAGCTCCCTGACAGCCCGAGCCCCCGCTGGCCGACGGAAGATCCCCCGCGTCCAGGAGCCCTCGTGGTATAGAAACGCGAGCATGTCCTGGGGAGGGAGAAGACAAGATGGAGGAAGCGTGAGGCATTTTGCAGACTATTTGAGGACGAGATGAAGGCAATAACTTGTCAGTATATCCTGTCACCATGACTGGCTTTGGCAGAGCGTCCTCCACACAAACAGCACTGAGCTGCTGCCCGAACAGGCAGCCCGTGGCAGCATCAGCGGGAGACATCTCGTTCAGGTGAGAGGAGGAGCCTCGCCAGAAGGCCCAGGTGATGAGGGAACGCCTTCTTTTAAATGGCTTCTGAGGGAAATCTGAAGAGACAGAAGGGTATCCCAGAATTCATGAGAATAATTAATTTTAATTGATAATCCAATACATGTTAATCTATATGAATATGTTCATATTCTTACACCACGTAAGAGTAAAGCAGCGACTGAGCTCACCTGCAGATACATGCTGCAGAAGTGTTTCAGTGGGCCGAGGCTTCAGGATGAACTGGCACTGCTTGTACACCTGCAGCTGCTCCACCTGCGCGGCCTTCTGCTTGTCTGCATGCGGCGCAGCAGCAGCATCCCTGCCGCCTCCCTGAGACGCCGAATGTCTCACGTGACTCATCTGGATACTGAAGGGAAACTCGTGACCTGAGACAGAGCAGCAGACACAGTACGGGTTGATATAGGATCATAACATCACATTATTAATCGACACTGCCTAGCTTCCTCCTTCGTCACACTTAACACAGATTGTTCGACTGAATGGTAGTAGTGTATCTCACCCGTGTGAAAAGACTTGATGTTTATGCCTGAGAGAAAGTAACGGGTGTAATTCTGTTCTAATAAAATCATGGCTTGTTCAGGAAAAGTCTAGCAGCAGTTTTAGGATTCTCATCCTGTCGGAGTGCTCTAGACCTCACATACTGACCTATTAGTGGATATGGTGTGTTGTCCCTCTTGGAGATGACCCATAGCTGATAGTCTTTCACATTGCCCTGCAGAAGACAGAAGACAGGTAGAAAACAAGGCGCACAACTCCACGTGCTTCAAAACCTTATGAGGCAGAGCAGAGAGAAAGACGCTTGAGGATGTGGAGATTTGACAAAGAGCGGCATTTTCTCTCATTTTTCACATGCTCTGTGTTTACAGCACATCTAATTTGTGCAACCAAAGCTGATGGACTGCAGGGCTTCTGTGTAACATCGTTCATTGTTGGTGGGTGTGCGTGTTTGGGATGGTTCATAAGCAAGTGTTGGTGCTGCAAAACTTATGGCAACCAGCCTGAGCAGCACCAAATAACCATCAGTCTCACAGAAACATTAAAAACTCAAATATTAAAGCTACACTGTCTGATAAACATGCCTAAATATTTAGAACAGCTGCTAGTCTACATAAAAAAGGTAAATTATTGAGTCCAGATTTTTTTACATATGGAATAATTTAGTAAAGCCTGATTAAAACTGTTGAAAATAAAATGTGTACAATAGTCTCACAAAAGCCTTTTTTAAAAAACATTACTCACTATGATGCCAAACTGCTGCAGGGCCAGTCGGATCACCTCATTGGTTGAATCTGAGTTGCTGACCGGGAGCGTCTTGATCTAACCCAGGGAGAAAGCAGCAGACACAAACGTTAACAAACACTTTGCACTGCAAACATCACAACCAGTACACGTTAACCATTTAAATACCAGATCATGAAGCAAAAAGACAACGTCACTACATCTTATTATGTTAAAAAATGACATTAAAATTATAGACAAACACATATAGAGTGCTTATATTGAAGCAGATGTAAACTTACAACAGCAAAAGTGTTGATTCCCTTCCCGTACACTCTCAGAGGAATCGTTTTAGGTTCTTCCTTCTCTTTTTCCTCTTTTATTTGACTGCAGAGAAAGAAGGAACACAGCAGGCGGTGACACTGTCACATATCTCTCACACACATCCAGTGTTTATTTCAGTGTCTGCATGAACTTTACCTTTTGAGGAGCGAGAGCCACTTGTCTTTCTGTTCTGCTGAGCTGAGGGGAACATGGACAGAAACACTGCACGTTACATCTTTATGTATGCAGTTGGCTAATAATATACAGCCAGGTGACCACACTATCCAGGTTATATATGCAACAACAGGATGATGTTTATCTTTGAGCTATTTAAACACAAGGCTATAAGTTAATGCTAGCAAGCATTTAAAGTTAAAAACAATGATACATGTTCACTGAGGCAGATACAGTAGAAATTATGGACAAACTCCACAGTGCAAAAATACACACTAGCAAAGTAAAGCCGAGATTTCAGCTGTGTAAGTAAAAACATTCCAGAGTTTTTTTATCCTGAAAGTGACTTTCCCTCTAGTACAAAATCCACTTCTTGTGTTTCTATAATCAGCGCAGCACAGCGACACACAGCTCAGACACTGATTTCGGCTGAATTCTCAGTTGTACAGAAAACTTTTGTCAGACTCTTTTTAATAAACTTATCAATGAACATTCAGTTAACCACAGATGCACTGTACATCTCTGCCTCTGTCTCACTCTGTGTCTGGCAGCTCATTTAGCTCATTGAATCATTTCATAACACAACAAGCTTAATAAAGCTCGGTTTCCTCATTAAGGTTGACTTTACATCATCACCCACGTGTTTTCCAGCTGCAGACATTAGGCAGCTTCGCTGGGTGCGTTTTACCTAAACGTGGCCACACAGTTGCAGGTGGGCCAGCCCATGACGAAGCTCCTCTCTGGGTTTGTACTTCCCTCGCACACCTCGTCCATGCAGCTAGCTGTCCACATCTCACACACGCGCGCCTGGGCCTTCTGTTTGAAGTGGTTGGCTGACCTGTGAGATCAGAGAGACGCATGGCATCTCAGTGTGAACAAACACACGCAAACACACCAGGTATTAACCTGACTGACCTGATTGAAGGCCACGAGGAGCAGCCAAAGTGTTGCTGAGCTCCACATGAGGATAAAAATACAACACACTATTGTGCTTACTTGGCTTTGGCAACGAGCAGCGTGTCGTTGAACAGGAACAGGTGTCTATACTGAGTCTGCATCCCTGTCTTCAACTGAGCATGTCCGTGGAGAAGAAACGACCTGTCAGAGCCAGTCAGGAAAGACTGGACCAGTGAGCAGGTCTCTGGACACACTGGGACGAACAGCGTCTCCCTTAAACACAAACACATGGATCACATGGAACCAAATCACTGACATATTTACATCACTGACACAATGAACTCCCAGTGGTGGATAATTTAGGTTCAGTTTGATTTAACCCCTCATATGTGAGAATATTCTCAATGGTCCTGACGTCTGATCATTGACGGGCTGCTGACCACTTCTTATGTAATGCAGTGATTCACTTTTGAACCAATGTGACCGATAATGCTAAACAGCAGCCAACTCATTGGTTCAAACTTTCAGATGTCTTGTTGTCTGAAGGCAGCGACAAGCCAGTGAAAACTGAAAGACAAGTGGCCACAGTCCCTCTTCTATAAGATTAGTCACTTCATAACCTGATATTTAATCCCTTTACTGAATACTGACGTCTACGGGCACAGGGTTTTCAGGAAACGCATCATCTTTTTGACTTGATAAGCGATCACAGCACCGCTTCACTCTTTATTATGTAATTTGTGTTATGGAATTTTAAGTCATGGGTCTGTAAAGCAGGTGATTTTACTGAAAGTAAGTTTGACTGTTCTGATGGAATTTTGTTTTAGCACTGTTCCCTACTGTATTAACGTGTTCACACTGGAGTGAGAGGTATGTCATAAAACAGTGACTAACACACTGTCAGCAGTCTTATTCAGCCAGGGGCCCCACCTGTGAAGGAACCTTTTAATGAGGCTATTTCTTCTTCACTTTCCCGTCCATAGTTTCAAAGACAAGGACTATTAATAGCTGCCTGATCCTCTGCTACGTCTGGTTACAGAGGGATTATCTATCTAGTGGATTCAACACCTCACTCAACTCAGGTGTGTGCATGTCAGTGAGTGAGTGGGGCTTCAGAGTGTTCTCAGAGTGGGTTGACCACTGGGTATCTGGGTAATACTAATAGATAAGGTCTGACCTCCTCACTCTATTAAGAGCCTCTGTTATCTGTGCTGATACTGAACGTGTTGGTACACTCACAACATGACCGTCAGCAGAGGAGCTGGTCTTCCAAGTTCTCAAACCATCTCACTTCTCTCTGTCTGTGACATGACCATGTGACCATGGTTACTGGCCTGATTTATCGAGTCTAGCTTTGGTTCAGATGGGACACAAGTAACCAGGAAATATGTAGTACACTTAGTAACTCTAGTAATGGATGTTTCAGTACCTGGACAGAGTCTTGGACCTGGTGAGAGCCTTGGTGATGACCATAGATGGGGCAGACTGCCGCCGATAACTCTGAGACTTCATCCTCTGAAAGAGACAATGAAAGAAGGCTGAGGAGGATGGCAGTAGTTACTCTAAATAAAATATTCAAATAAAACACAGTGTTAACACTGTTTATGAACAAACATAAACATAGCATAGCATTTATGTATCCTGAAATGTGCTCAAACTCACTGGACTCATGTCTTTTATGATCAACATTAGTCCAGATTAGTTTCCTGTCAAAGGAACTTAATCAGGACAATCTGAATTTCACACCCTAACGTCTTCTCTCCGCTCTAATAAAACATAACAGCTGTGAAATACTGTTAAACAAACTGTACTCACTTAGTCATAGCTGGATGATGCAGGCGTGTTATATAGAAAAATGTTAACTGACATAAATTATATAAAATGTCCATTTAAATTTAGTTAAGGAGACTTATAGCAAGGGCAGCATGGTGGTGTAGTGGTTAGCACAGTGGCCTCACAGCTAGAAGGGCTGGGTGTTCTCCCTGTGTCTGCCTGGGTTCTCTCCAGGTACTAAGTTCCTCCCACAGTCCAGAGACTTGCAGTCGGGTTAATGTGTGACTCTTAATTGACCATAGGTGTGAATGAGAGTGTCATTGGTTGTCTGTCTCTATTTGTCAGCCCAGGGATAATTATCGCCTATGTCCAGTCATTGTAATAGTTTTTTTCTTTCAATTAAAAACTCACAAAACATAACCCAACATCCAGACTGTGAGATAGTATTGCAAACGTGCATGGCTAACAGCAGTGAGCCACCAGTAATCATAGGAGCGGTGCTAACTTGGCCTCCTCTGTCAATCCCAACCTGTCAATCACTTGACTCTCCCATAGAAAGTACAGATGATTCTAGTGGCTATGTCACCAGCTGAGAAGATTCCCAGAGTCACTGGAGCTGTACAAGATGTCATGGTTGATATGTAAAGATACATTCTGCACAGCTCAACTAGAGTTTAGACCAACTATCAGTGATTTTCAACCCAACAACCATCCTGCACGTCCACACATTTTTGACATTTCACAATGTAATATCATTGGTTTAGCATGGTCACACAGTGGTGAAACATTCCTTACACTCCAATGTTACCTTTTAGTCCTAAAAATACATAAGCTAACATGAAGATATGAGTCTTGCTGGGAAACGTGTCTATTGACCCACAGCAGATGAGACATTTAGTGTGTATGACGTTACATATTCAGATCCTTGTCTGTCGTTTGAAGCAACAAACCTCATCTAAAGTCTCTTTACATTTTTATTGATTTAATGTTTCAGCTCTATTACACAGTGCAGAAGCCAAACCCACCTGGTGCATATGAATTATTATTATTATTTGCATATATAATAATATTTGTGTATGTGCAGTTAATGACTTGTGGATCACAAGTGTTGTGATGATATGGTTTTTAATACTTTAACATTTCAACTATATTATAACGTGTACAAACCATTTATTCACTAAATTATTATATGTTAATAACCAGTAAATGGTGATTTATTATTGATGCCATATGAGCTTTATCTTTTCATTAGTATGTAGTCTGGTTACAAATGGTGATTGAATGTTACTATGCTATAATACTTGTGAACTAACCTCTTGACAATGGACTCACTCATACCTGGAGTTACCGTGGAAATGACTTCACAGTTAAACAAATGAGCTAAGAATCGGTCTGTTTCCAAATGTGCCTCCATTACGCACCGAGTCTAAACGTAACTAACCCCAAATAAGTGAATTCATTTACGTGCCAACGTCTTTTTACTTACGACGAAAACCAGATGTGTCAATAAGACGCCATCAAACATACCCGTTTGTTTTCCTGCTGCCCTGCACCGCCTCGGCTGAGGCTCTCCTGCTGCTGTTGTGGAGACATGTTGTCCATCCAGCCTCCAGACGCGCTCTGGCTCACTGTCCAACTGTCCTCGGGTGATGCAGGGGAGAGAGAAATCCCATTAACAAACTCCGTCTCGGAAACAAAGACACCATCTCAACACAAACTTGTTAAAAGTCGCTGAAAACGTCAAGGCGCCAAGAGAAAAACGAGATCTGTGAGGAGGAAGGTTGAAATGAGTTTAAGAAACACAAGTTAGTGAGAGAACAAACTCAGCTGATCCCAGCTCCGGCTCTCTCTCCTCACCCTCAGTGAACGACTGTGCAGTAACCGAAAGCACCTCCTGTCTGGATTATCAGTTGCTGTGCCACTTCTTAATGCGCCTTTACGCACCGTGCGAAGGCGTCGCCAACACGCTGCAGAAAATAGGTCTGAACTATTTTTAACCAAACGGTTCCATTCATGCAGAAGACAATCAGATTTATGTGAGATCATTGGGTAAGATCTGTTTGCTGTGGAGATAAGTTTGTTTAAAGACATTTTGTCTTTTTTAACTGAAGAATGTTCAAGAGGAGAAAATGTCCAGTATTTCACAAGAAACAAAGCTTCACTCTTTTCTACACATTGTGATATTATAAGGTCAGAGAACATTATTTTTATTATTATTATTATTATTAGTGGTGTATGAGGACCTGAAACCACCTACTAGGTCAACAGTAAGTGATGCTGGGTCAGTGCAGGCCCATACTCTCCATCAGTTTGAACCAAACTATTATATTGCAGTGTCTCTGGGAGAGAGTCATGAATAGTACTGACTGCAATCTGGGCCATTCAGGTGTTATTTAGGACACATTCCAGCTTAAATGAAACAATTCTCCTTAAATTATCCCTACATAGTCTATAATCGCTAATGACACATGTACGATGAGATTAATGGAGCTCAAACAGTAAAAACATGCAATAAACAGGAAGGATATCTAGACAAAGGCTTTTAAAGGGAGCTTGTGGACTTGGCACATTTTCAAAAGGAAAAATAACTATTGCCCCAAAATCGATTGTCCTTCTAGAAACAGAAGTGGGCCACAAACTGGGCTAAAGAAGAACGAGGCCAGGAAGTGAAGAACGGAGCCATAACGTGTATTCATTCCCCAAATTGGCCACAATCAGCCCTGTTAAAACTGGATCACTTCGATGATTACCTTCCCTCGTGTTGATAATGAACAGCCTTAGGCGTGGCAAAGAAAAGCAACGTAGGCCTCCTTGCTGGCTCACGACCTCTGCTGCAAACGCTCTTGCTCCACCTTTAAACTTCGATCAGTTTGGCTTTGAATGTGTCTAAAAGTAATCCTCCAGCCCTCACTGCAACTCTGCACAGTGTTATATTTGCAACCATGTATAACACAGTATTACACAATTTAATTAGTTTTCACTTTTATTAGAACACTTATCTAAAATCACTGGGTTAAATCTGACTCAGTGTTGGGTCAGTGTAGAACCTATATGATACTGGGCTCATGTACCTAGTATTATGGGTAGAAAATTACCCAGGATTCATTTCACTCAGTGTACTAAATGTGCTGAACTGACCCAGCACTGCATCATTTTTAATGCCAGCCAGTGATTTTGTAAGATTTGGGTGTATAAAGATGAAATTCATGGATTACATTACATCTCAAAGATCATTTACACTTATGTTTGCAAATAAATATTTCAATCTTAGTCATGTCAAATATTATCTGATGATGTTGGGCATTTCCTGGAGGTGCCATTGGGAATTTACCCATACAAAGTGAAAAGTGTGACTGTTTTTCCACAAGGAAATTCTCCATCCAGTCATACCAGTCAGATTATTGCACATCGATAAGGAAACTGT
>OMLM01009687.1:27975-40902 GCA_900302695.1 Helostoma temminkii | reverse complement strand
ACATGCAGTAGAGTAAAAAGTATAATATTTGCTCTGGAATTATTCCAGAGTAGAAGTAAATTTACTGATGGTGGAAGATGCCAGTCAGTCAGAGCTTCTACTGATGATCAGTTCCTCTTCTGATTAATGTGTTTCCCATTATTACATAGTTTGATTTGTGAAAAATACAGTGAGAAATGTCATCTCATTAAAATTATTTTGCCTACTTTATCCAACCAACAGTAAAAATCTCCACAAGCTTCACATGATGCACAACTCATGTAGCTATTGTATATAATGACTGTAGTTATACATTATATATTTGTATTTGAATTCCTAAATTTTAAAATTATTTATAAATATTGAATCAAATGCGTAAAACATCAGTAAAATACCAATATTTGTTTTCTACATATGACTGGTTCATTTACACCTTGTGGACGACACGATGTGAAGTCAACAAAGTGTCCCTGAAGGCAGCACCGCACTCCTCCACTCTTGTATCATGTCTTTTGGGAAATGATGGCAGTGTGTTGTTTTTGCTCACTATGGCAGCACGTTGGTATGGAGGGAAAAACACACACACTGATGTGCGGTTTACTGTCCTTGCTGCCGGCTGTAAAACACACATTCAGCCTGATCCAACAGCAGGTTAGTGTCTGCAAACAAGTTCACTAAGTCGACCACAGCAGAGAGTAAAAGTTCAAACTGGACAAGCAGTGTAGTTTTTACTCAACACCCACTTGTTACAGTTTGGTTTTAGACTGTTGGTCGGAAAAAGAAAAAACATTTAAATATCAGCTGAGACTCTCAGAGCCTAAGATGACAGTTTTTATGACATTTCATAGCCTAAGATCGATTGGTTGAAAGAAAAACATTTATCTATATTAAAAACTGCTTTAAATAGAATACAGTATATTATTATAAAGTATAATAAACACATTTGCATAATGAGTAACTTTTTTTTATTCTTTAGGCATTATAACACCTATAGTTTAATTGTTTAAGTAAAAACTTTGATAACAGAATGACACTGAGGAATTACTGAAACAAACTGAACATTTAATCATCATTTTATATTAAAGTTATTTTTCCTTTCTCTGGTTCCAGCTTCTCAAATGTGAGGCTGCTTCTCTAAGACAAGTCAAGCTAAGCGTCTACTTCACTTTTGTTTTTGTTTTTGTTTTTTTTCAGTCAAACAAATTAACTGAAAACAGCAAAAAAAACTGTTCCAGTATCTTATTTTATAGAGAAACTGTACACATGTAAATGAACTGCAGCTTCAGGATTTCGTAACAGAAGAAAGAAATGTTTTTATTATTTTAAATTCCCACAGTTCCTGAAACACCCACCAGCCCCTGATTTAACTGAACTACAATAGGACATGCGTTTTTGATGGATTCCACAGTCCAATATGTAGGAAACTTACTACAGATTTGACACCCAACACTGCCTCCTGCTGGATCCTACTGTCTGGAACAAACGCCTCGCACCACACTGACACATCTATCATCTTAATAAGACGCCTGTCTGAGTTTGAAATGACTACAACCTCGAATTAATGCAGCCTGTTATGAATCAGCAGCAGATACATTGACAAAACAAACAAACACAGCAGCAGACTGGCGGTGCGCATTTTACACATAATTAATCACAAGCTTTAATTAATCGTGTTCGTTTTCTATTCAAACTGACTTTCTGCGCCGACAGGAAGAACAGGTGTGAAAGTGATTCTTCAGATTTAGGGAAAACATCTGCTGCACCAGCTGAGGCTGGATCCAACCACAAACATGTCTGACCTCAGTGGCCTTTCTCACTGGTCGCTGCTGCGTTTCATAACCTTCACATCTGCAGCTGCTGGAGGAGAAAACACCAAATGTGTGTGTGTGTGTGTGTGTGTGTGTGTGTGTGTGTGTGTGTGTGAGGAAAGGAGAAAGCTTCTTCCATGGAAATTACAAACAGCTGGAATTCTGTGTAAATATTATACAGACTGCAAGTTCAGATTTGTGTTAATATTTTTAGGGTTTTGAACTGTTGGTCACACAAAACTAGACGTAAGAAACAAGACATCACTTCTAAGAACTTGATGGAGCCCAAAATGTCTGTTTTTATTTCATTCACTCCCTAAATGATGACTTGAGTAAATGAAAAGTATGAATACATGTCAGTTTTTTGAGGATGGATACAGAGTCTTTGACTGAAACTGCCAACAGATATTTTGTGCAAGTTAAAAACTGCTCCTCTGATTACACATATAGAAAAATGTAAATGTGTTAGATATCAAGGGGGATTAAAATTAAAAATTATACGTGGTTAAGAGAAAGAATGATCAATGGTCAGACTACACATTTGGTTTATGAACCTTTCATTCGAGTGTGGTGTCAAAGACAGACGTGATTTCAGAGGGGTGTCGGTAAATCTCTGTTCTAGCAGGACAACAACGTCAAATCCAGCTTGCAAATCATTTTTAACTTTCATTAATTTGATCAAACCTTTTTGCATATATTATTGCATTTTCACCCAGGCTACATTTACATTTAGATGTGATATTAAATTGTAAACAAATCCCTAGAAAAGACCCAAACCAACTACAGGACTATCTCTCAGCTTTGAGCTGAAAATGTGCTGCAATAATCTAAAAATGTTGCACTTTGTTGTTACATTGGGCTTGTCGGGGACTATTTTTAGGATTAATACTTATTTTGTGAGAAGATAAATATTATTTTCAACCTTTCTGCTGCCGTTCTCCAGGAACATAACATCTAAACATTCATAGCAGCAGAGAGGATACTAATGTGTCTGTGAACAAATGTTTGGGTTTATTTTCTTCTTCTCTAGTATTAAATCAGTTTCAAGCTAGTCTATAGTATCTAGGACTACCCTGGATATTTGGTGTAATTTGTCCCTTGTGGTACTACAATAAAAATATTGTATATTATTATTATTATTATTTAACTCATCATTTTAAACCCTTGATGAGGTTGGTGCAGACCACAGTGGCTGAGACGCTGAGAAATAAAGACACAGATTATCAGAAACCCGGATGATGAATACAAATAGGATTAAAAATCAGGATAAAACATGAATACTAATGTGAATATAAACGTGCAAACTGAACATATCAGACAATATTATAAAAAAACGGTGCTGGAATCAATCTACAAAACCCATAAGGCCAAATGCTCTGAGAGCTCAGCCAACTTCCAGTCTGCCATGATTTAACTAAAGCTCTTCTTCCATCTGCTGAAAATCAATACCAGAGGATGTTGTTGTGCTGCTGCCGCGGCTCTGGCTGACACTCCGATGTGTTTTACTTTTCCCTCGGGAAGGTGACGTTGACAGCCTGCCTTTCTTTCTTACTCACTCGCTCACACAGAGAAACGCACACTTGAAACTCGATGAATGCACAAATAGATATGACGCAGCATTATTGAAACACGTCAACTGCACCCAGACGGAGTCCGTCAAGATGCAAACGTCATCAACCAGAACCAGTGAGGGTCTAAATCACAGCAGTGACCTCAAGAAGATAGTTTAGACTTTAATTATCCCAAACATGCAGATGGTTCTTAACTTTTTGGAAAACTCCTGTCAGGAAGCCATGTAGCAAGACACTACACCCCCTGCGGAGGCTCACTGGCCAGCAGTGGAGGCCTGCGGTTGTACTGGGCTGCTGCCAGGAGCACAATGTTCCCGAGAGCTGCACAAACAATAAATCTGTTACAAATAAAAAGGCAAAGAGAAGGCCAGACATGGACGGAGCACGACAACAGGAAAAAAACATCAAACTGAGATGTGACATAAGATATCTTCATAGGAGACGTTATACTACTAAAAAATACTGCACGGATGTTTAGCCAAAAGACTTATAAAGATGAGGTGTTGGGGGTAGCATAACCTGATCGACTTAGTAGGAGGATAAAAGCACAAAGAACAAATCCTCAAACAACATAATGAATTTGCTTCTCAGGCCCAGGATATCACTGCCCCAGATAACCACAGATCCTTTAACTGAGGCCTGAGGAGGACTGGATCAGGATCTGCAGCTCAGAGGAGGTTCACAGAT
The DNA here is from genome assembly GCA_900302695.1 of Helostoma temminkii. NCBI lineage: Eukaryota > Metazoa > Chordata > Actinopteri > Anabantiformes > Helostomatidae > Helostoma > Helostoma temminkii. Next base: position 36,857 of record OMLM01009687.1, on the reverse strand, counting down.
CTGATGGAAAAAAAGGTAGCTCTTTACAGGAGCAGACAGGTTGAGGTCAGGCCTCATGATCGCGTGAACACAGTAATGATGGTTAATGTGATCAGATTGTAGTCGCGGATGCATCTACCGCTTCGGTCCAAATGGAGCAAACCTATTTCCACTGCAGATATGCCGCTCACTGATGCAGCAATTTGTCCCTCTAGACTCAATGTCAGTTATATGAACGCTGCGTCCTCTCTGAAGCTCTTCGATGTTTGATGCAGAAACTATTACAGCTGTTATGAGCAAAAAGTACAAATCCTTCACATTTCAGCATGTAAGGCATCAAGCAAATGCAGGTCTCTACATTTCCACTTGAAAATAACAGCATTTGACATATTTGCTGTGTTTTAGCATCACTAAGGCCAAATCCTTTGAACCTAAGGCTTATGATTCAACTAATTATTATTTTCTTTATGAGTAAATCTGCCAGTTAATGTCAAAATCAGTTTACTGTTCTTTACTGAAGTCCAACTGAGTCCAACTGAGACTCTAACACTATTTATCACATCCAACCACCACTGTATGTTCTCTTTAACTGTAATCACAGTTGTCACAAACATTAATCTGTATCTGTACTCGGCCAAAGATTGTTTGTGAAAGAAGAGGCTCCACTCGGCAACACCTACTGTACTGTTACAGAGTGAAACATTTTCACCCCAGAGGATCTTGTCATGTCACATCTGCCAGTTTTTCATATCATATCAACAATTTAAGATGATAAAATGTATGTTTTTGAACCAGGACTTATTATTTTGAGCAAGAAGCTCTTGAAAGCTTTACAGCTGCTATTTCTAATGTGTCATATACAAATTTAACAAAACTCTACTGTAGGTAAGTGAGTATTGATCGGATTGGATCATAACTGGGGCCAAAAAAAACTTGATCTGAAAGCAAATAGTACGTCATCATCTCATCTACCTCAACTGATCATTGGTGTGAATCTCTAGAATTTATTAGCAGTTACTGTATTTAGTTTTTTAGCCTGTAAGGGATGTCCTAGCATGGCTTCAGCAGACACTAAACTTCAAATGTTCAGTCTGAAAATATAAGAAAACAGCCCATAAATCCAACCTGTCTGCTTCCTGCTCTCCTGAATGCCTGGTGGTAATAATCCTCGCCGTCCCAGTGGACACCTGTCCTGACCAGCAGTCCACAGGTCAACCGGCTCCAGCACCACATCGCGGCTTCGTTCAGAACCAGACCGGAAACCTCTGGATCCAAAGACTCGCGGAGGAATAACCTGTCAGCGGGCCTCCAGCGCTCATACTCCCCTAGTCACAGATTGGCCGAACTCCTGCCGATGCTTTGCTTGTAAATGTTTACTTAACCAGCTGTGTCAACAACATGAGGAACAACACTAGAAAAAAATTAACTTATGCCGGGCAGAAAAAAAGAAAAATAGGTTTCCAAACGCTCCACATGTCTGTCAAAGGTGAAGTTAAACCTTCGCAACAACACTGCAGCACCGCGGTGGTGTTGACACTTTATAACAGCTTAACAGAAAACGAAAGCTGAAGGGATTTCCCTGATTAACTGACGGAGGAAATTACCTTTATGAGCACACCGGCCACGTAGGGATAGGCTGTCACCACTCAGGTAGTCAGCCACCGTTTGAGGCGTGAAGAGCAGTGTTGCATTCAGCTGGTAGAATGATGACACTCACATGTGAGTTATGCAATCGATCACAACCTTTCTGTGTCGGATTTAAAACAGATTTGTTTGTTTTGAAGGTCCCATCCAGTTGTATGTAATGAGACACTCCAATAAACATCAACTGCATCTTTAACAGTGCAGTAATGTCGTTTTAGGGTTTAACAGCTCTTAAACCAAGTCACTCTCTGTGTGCCGGAAGCTAGTATGAGCATGCACATCTTTGAGTTTCTTATCAGACTGGGATTACCTTCCACAGATCAGCTTCAAATGTGCAAATCTTCACATTTTAAAGTGAGTCAAAGGCACCACATCTTGTGTGTCTCTCTCTCTCTCTCCTGTTCTTTTATCTCTTTCTTTCCACTCAGCACAACTGGTCGAGGCAGATGGCCGCCCACCTTGAGCCTGGTTCTGCTGGAGGTTTCTTCCTTTCTTAAAAAAGGGAGTTTTCCCCTCTCCACTGTTGCCTAGTGCTTGCTCAAGGGGAATTTGTTCGGCTTTCCCTATTATCTAGTTGTATTGTAAGGTCTTAAACCTTACATTGTAAAGTGCCTTGAGATGACTTTTGTTGTGATTTGGCGCTATATAAATAAAATTTAATTGAATTAAAAACAGAGAATCACACACATATATTGGAGTACAAGGTGGACTTCAGAGTGGTCATATTATATCTGACATATATACTTTTGTGAAGCTGGGTGCATGTTACACACAGTCAGAGGCCCAGAGGTTGAAGGGAATGTGCTGGCTCAGGTTTCAGGTCTTAGCTAGTCTAAATCAATATGTCTCTCAAAGAAATGTTTCTGCTTTGAATAACTTTATTTTTGCCAAAGACAAAACCATAACAATGGGTAGAGTGACACGCCAGCAACAGGCTTCAAACTGTGTATTTATCTGTTCGCATCACTTCACGTACAACTGTTTACACAACAGGCAGCAGGAATATTAGCTAAGTTGATGCTGCCCACAAGAAGATCAAAAAATCTGAACCAAAGGAAGGAGAAGGGGGGGGCCTTTTGAAATTTGAAATTCTTATAATAATATATAATGTATAATATATATAATGTTTGAACCTCCTCATTCCATTTTTACATATAACTGTGTAGAAGCAGTTCAGCAGTGGATATTGAAAACTTTAGATTATGAGCAGCAAAATTACAATAAAAAAATTCAAATTCTGCTATTTGGCTGGAATAAGAATAGGTTTCTCTTTTTATTTTTATTTCTTTTTTCTTTTTTTTGCACTTTTGTTGTGTTAGATTTCTTTGCTTTTCCTCTTTTAATCAGTTCACGCACCCAAATCCACAATTCTTGCTCCCATGTATGAAATCTTTATTCACGCTTCATCATATGTTTGTCTGTAGACACATCTTGCATGTGTAGCTCAGCTGCTGTCTTCTGAATTAAAAACGAGGTTATGCCAACATGGCATTTAGACGTCACTGTAATTAGTACCAAATTGTATAGTTGTTTCCAGGAAACAACTCAGGCTGTTATTTAGAAATAGTCCCATACAATAAAACGTTACTAAGTTTGGTTTACTATCCTGAACGTCACAGATTAGTGAGCTCTAACTTTCATGTATCCAGGGAAATGTTTCCTCTTACAGACACAGAGATGCACTGTCTCTTTCACACTGGGAAATAAATCCCATAAGAGAGTTTCCAAGTAACAAAGACGAGAAGAAGCTACTCATTCACACCCAGTGAAGCAGCTCCTGAGAGCTCAGAGGCCTGGCTGTCTAACAGTCTCTGGATTTATTCCCTGCCATTATTTCAACCATTCAGGTACTCCTCCACGGTCCTGGCATTTAAAAATGCTTTCTCATGCCAACTCTTCTCTAAGACAACCTCACAACCGTTTCCCCGGCTGAGAGAGAAATAAACCAGTTTCTCCCTGTTTCAGATATGACACTGTCAGGGAAATTATTCTGTGATTCCTAATGATTCATTCACAGTATTGTTTTTATGTCAATATGCTGAATATGTCAAATATCAAGTTTACCAGAACTGTCCACCATTGTATGGACTGTCCGACATTCAGTATCCTCCAGCAAAAACACAGAATCATCAGCTAAATGTAAAATTATAAAATTATTCCTCCACACAGCAGCACAGCAGTGACTGGACAAGAACCACGAGAACCCATCCATCCATCTATTCATTGTACCGAACCCAGGACCTTTCTCGAGAACCCCTTCAGCAAATTTGTTCAACACCGCCACAAGTGTTGACCTGGACTCAAGGATGAAGACATTTAGCTCTGGGGTTCAAACATCTGAAGCTTTGACATATTCTTGGAAATTTAACATCAGAGGAACTTCACAAGGGAAGTGGTGCAGGCATCCACTGGTAATCCAGGATGAACTGATTAGACTGCCTTGGTCAAAGGTCAAGGTTGTAGCTTAATGTAAAAACTTAATTTGAAAAAGCTGTCAAATAAATGTACAGTAGAGAAGTACAGTTAAATTATAAAGATTTAAGCAGCAAAATGTTAAATGCAAAATACATTAAAACACGTGTTGAAATGATTAACTTGGCCATGAAGTCTACATTAAAGCTACAATATGATACTTTCCTGTATGACAGTGATAAATAAGCATGGACATATAATTGCTCTACTCCATCTTGGACAAGTTCAGGGTGTAAACCAGCTTCCTGTGAATGTGGCCAGTCATGAGAGATAAGTCAAATAAACAAGAACAGAGGAAAACCAAGGAAGCAAAGTTAAATACCATGTACGCTGTGATGCTGTGTTGCAGTCTGGCAGTTTCTAATATCCCTGTCTAGCTAATATCCCCAGTGCGTTCCCAGTTCTCTCACCACTTCCCCTGGTATCTGCCTTGGAACCACTGTTCCTTTGTTGAATTGTCTATTGTACTAACCAAGCCTTAGTTTACCTGCACTGGTTTTGACCCCTACTTGCCCTTTTTGGACAATAAACCTACAAATATGTATTTTCTACAATAAAATACAGTTACAACGCTCCTTACTTGTCTCACTGTTGACACTGCTGAAACTTCTCAGTGTCAACACTTGCTGATCGCTCACAGTGAACACTATCAACAAGTCTGCAGACATCAATTCACTTCCTTTAGAGCCGACCGGCAGTTTGACTGCTCCAGCAGCTGAGACGTGTTGCTCTGCCCTTAAATTTTTTTTTTTTTAAAATCACCACTAGCTCCACATCTACTTAGATCTCTGCACTTAAACTGTTCTGTCCACATCTGCTTCATAAACAACTGGGCACACTCATCATGTCTCTGTATAAATTATTTGGCTGATGACGAAGTTAAAACATGTGATCTCATCCCCCCGTGCAACCAGCACAACAAAACACTCACAGTTTATATCGCTCACAGAGAGTCACAGACCGGATGTAAATGGGGTTCGTACAAAGTGCTGGTTGACACCACGGACTAAGTAATTTAAGTTTAAGAAACAATGCTCTTTGGTTATGGTTTGGGAAACATGTTGTTTCAGTTAAATGTTTAATAATACGCCATGTCTTGTGCACATTACTTAACCATGAGCTCTCGCTACAAGCATTTTAACGTAACCATAAAACATTATCAGTAGTTTGGCCAGAATAAGTTAAATATTTTGGCACTGAAATGTTTAGTATAACATTTTAGCAACTTGGAAAACACAACTATTAACAACAATTCCTCACTATGTTAAAAGAAAAAGTAATATAATAGTAATATAATCATATTTCTCTTCGAAATATATTTGATTTTGCAGATTAATTGCATAAAGACATTATCTAATAATTATTTTAATTCAAATTTCCTAATTATCGATTATTTGTTTGGTAATTGTTTGGTTTTAAATGCCACAAAACACAAAAAGTGAAAAACAACATTTGTAATTTCTCAGTAGCTTAAGTTGATGTCTTTAATGTCTTGTTTCCTCTGATCAGTAGTCCAGAACGTTCAGTTCAGTTTACAGCTGTCTGACAAAGAAATCCATCGAATGCTGATGTTTAAAAATATAGAGCAGGGAGCTAAACACACAAAAATGGACCGCACATTTTCCCACCAGCTTCCTTTTTGTTACTTTTCTTAAATGCCGGGACATGCTTTCCATTAGAAATTTGCAGATTCCAGAGCTGGGTAATGTTTATATCTAAAACAAATCATACATACACATGCAAAATTTGTTGCAACCATGCGGCCCAGACTGACAGCAGGGAGACAAAGTGACCCGGGAGAAGAATTCAGGCCACATGAAACACAATCAGGTGTTACAGCCCAGAGACGCAGAGCGAGTTTGAGAAAGAGAGAGAAAACAACAAACTGAGAGCACGTATCCACGTCTCACACAGACGGAACAGCAGAGTATCAAAATCAAATGAAATATTAGTGTTGGAGCGTATTTCTTACAACAACATAACCCCAGGTGCATTACAGATGTGGTTGAAAACAACATAATGACGCACAGACTGGAAACAACAGGACTTGCACTAGGATTCACTCGGCTCTGCGGCAGGTTTCGAACTCAGCAGTAAATACACGATCAGTGCGTCCACAGGTAGAAAGTTTCTGTGTGGAGTCAAATCAAAGCTTTTCTCTGTGCATGAACGCACCACCACCAGCATTCGGTTAGCCTACACTTGAGCTGCATGTCTGCACAGACTTTTATAAGAAATGCTAATTATAGAAATGCAGTATAATGGACTACATGTCCAGACACCCAAACATTACATCACATTTAATTGTTAACCATGTCATTCCAAAGAGTATTATATATGTTTTAAAAGCCTGTTCTCTTCTGCTTTCAGGCTTTTCACCGTATTTCATAACCTGTATGCAGGTGCAACACTGATGTTAGCTGATAAAACTCATTGTTGGTGTTTCACATGAGCCTTAAAGTGTCTTAAAAGCTTGAGGTTGTGGCTCTGTGCAGGCCAGTCGTGTTGTTTCACACACTAACTGGGAAAACTGTTTATCTTTTTTGCATGTGGGGATGGTCATGTTGAAACAGTGAAGGAATCAACACAAATCAACGCACCTTGTAGATGTGTAGAATCTGGAACTAATGCGCTTCCAAAACTGCAGAAATAACAGCAACACTTGTTAGAAACGTCAGCATATTTTAGCCCTATAATGCTAAATGTTATTACACTGGAAGATCACCTCGACAGCTGTGAAACTCACATGTCTAAAACTGGATCTCCCTTCTGGGAAAAAATCTACAAACCACTGGCTTTTCACTGGCTTCAGAACAACAGAAGAAGTAATGTCTGAATGTGAAACTACATAAAATACCAACAAATAAAACAGTTTGAGTCTAAGTGCTTTAAAAATCAAACACTTCAGTCTCTATAAACGACCCACAAGTCTGCACAATAAAGGCAAAGAATGTTCAAATGTTCACCCAGAACAGCAGATGATCCGTCTTCATCCCATCATTATTTTCCATCTCAGGCTTTATTAACAAGCTGACACAGGATCACATTCATTAGGCACTGTGGGATTACTACAGACAAGACGAGACATGTCACACTATCAAAGGGCACAACCTCCACTGCAGGTAGACTGTTGACGGCAGCAGCACAAACTGTGGAGTCTGTTAACGGAGGGAAGAACTATGGCGTAATCCCAAACTGTGCTGTCGTGACCCATTTTCAAATCTGCCCAAAACCAAGTCCAGGTGTAACATTAATTCCTGAAAGTGAGTCAGGACGAGGTGAGCAATCACTCGATGAACTGTGGAAAAGGAAAATGACAGGAAAGAAAATTACCGTTGCAGTTGTTGATGGTCTGACAAGTTTCCACAACGGTTCATTAAACCACTAGTGGGACGTGACTTTTGTTTACAAGCCCTTTTCGATGGCACTCAGTCGATCATGTGAAACGCAAAATAAAAGTACAAAAATACAGCAAAGTCGTCCTCCTTAGTTCAGTTCAGACCAGATCACATCACTGGTACAGCATCAATTCGCTGTGCAAACTGTGAAACGCACGTTCTCACGCTACGGCTCTGAGCTAACACAAACGTGTCTGGAGCTTCCTGGAATTCCTGGATATTATGTTACTGTCTATTTTAAATACTTAATACATGAGCAACACAGCGTGTCTGTTAGAACTGCATGAAAATACATATTTATGCACACACACACACACACACAGGCATTCTGCATTAACACAAACACACAGCTAAACACACACATGTTGTGCAGTGTGGTGGCGTGGTGTTGAAGCTCACCAGGTCGTCCAGGATGGTGACAGGGAAATCGAACATGCACATCTTGACTGGCTGAGCGAGGGCTCTGTGGAGGCTGAACAGGGACTTGGCTTCCATGCCGAGCGCACCAAGCAGCGCAGCCGCCGCTCACCAGCTCACAACAAACATACAGCGAACAAAATAAATAAATAAGTCAAAAAGGAACTCCCCCAGCTGCTGCTGCTCGCTCTGGCTTTCAGTGATGTCTGTGAGGAATTCACCTCAGAGAGAACAGAGGAAGCCTTGCACCTCCACCTCCCTATCTGCACTCCCGTCGTTTCCCTCCCTCTTCCTCTTCTCGTCTTTCCACACTCCTCCTCCACCTTGTCCTCCCTCCCGTCCTCACCAGGGAATGTCTTAACCGTAAGCAGCTGCTCTCTTGTCTTTACATCTTCTGGAGGTATTGCCCAACAGCTCTGCAACGCTCAACTGTTATGCCACAACCGCGGTCTTGCTTTGCTTGCTTTCTCTCTCTCCTCTGTCACGCTCAGGCAGCAGTGCTCAGACGTGCTACAGACCAGAGGAAAGGAAATGCAGCAGGTAGGGGATGTGAGTTGCCGTCTGGCTCCTTTCTGCTTCATTATGCAGCTGCGATTTAATCAAAAGAGAAGGGCCAGTTCTGTTTCGCTCCTGTAGTGACAGACTGTCTGCGTGAGCCCGTTAAAGACGAAGAGAGGTGGATGCTTCTGAGACTCATGTATGAATCAGCCTCCGCGCTCATTAACATTGCTGATAAGTGTGAAAGGTTACCAGACTTTATCTGAAAACTGTTTTCTTTTCTCAGAATCTGCTGGGATTCTGCTGCGATGTTACTAAATCTTTGATGGTGTTTTCATGCTCGGCACTCGGTGCCGTGGTGTTTCTGCACTGCACCCGTCACACACTGGAAGATCGCCCATCAATCAAACACTGCCTAGGTTTCAATCCACCTGCTTTTATATGCATTTTGATAGGCGCAGGAAAAAAAAAAGA